>JALIZH010012027.1:0-87290 GCA_030522465.1 Rhipicephalus appendiculatus
AAAAAGTCACAGGCGAGTGGCGGGGCAGTCCCAAGAAGTGCCGAACTGCCATGCGGTGTTGCCGCTCCAACAGCTTCTTGCGGTGTGGCGCCAGTTGCACCAGGGGCAGTGCATAGGTTTGCGCTGCCGTTGCAGCACCTTCGTAGAGCCGAAGGGCCAATCGTGGGGTGCACTCTTGGCTCCTGCTGAGCAGCTTGCCCACATCATCTTGGACCCTGGTGGCCTTGAAGGTGGCGAGTTTAGCGGCCGGTATCCACGTAAGGCGGTGATCAATCCTTAGACCCAGGTATTCGCTGAACTTATGATACTAAATGCTAACAAACTATATGTAAAACCCAACGTAGTATAATGCATTTTATTTCTATTGTGCACATATTCTCGCGTGCAAATGCTTGTTCCAGATTATTTCAGTTGTATGATGCGCAGTAAATTCACCTTAGTTTAGATGATATGTTTTTTGGTAATTACTGGGTGTGTTCAGATAAGAACGTCGGTGCATGTCCGCCGACCGCCTTTGATTTCGCCGAAAAAAATATATTTTGTTTTCCGAGTCCCCAGGACCACAAAACCACTTTTGGTTTCGGGAGAAAAAATTTCACCTTCTGTCAAAAAATTCACAAGTCTCCACTGAGCCGCCACCGCCTCTTTGGAATTTCGCGAAATAGGGATTTCGATTAGACGCTACAAAAAACACTATTGTAACTGTAGGTCCGAAAAATTTTCTCCACGTACTACGGATGGTTTGTGTTGAGAAAAAATTATTACTTTGCAGTTTTGGTGTTGTAATGTTAAGAAAAAAAATCGCGAATTCGGCAGAAAACTCAATAATGCTCAAATTTAAGATTTTTTTCCTCCGCGAGTATAAACGCCAGGCTTCCCAAAGCTTTTAAAAACATTGACACATGCTTGGTGAACAAGTGTGCTGAACGAAATACCTGAGAGTGGTTTCAAACGTTAACCAGAAATGTTCAACACAGGACATGTCTCAAAATGCAATATTTTGAAGATCAATAAAAAAAAACACCATCTTCGATTTTCTTTAAACTCTCCAGAATTAAAGTCAAGCACGTGTTCTAACTTAATCTGTGAAAACATGTTGCATTATTTTTGTGAGGTCGGAACTACGAAGCACGAAAATTGGCCAAATTGATGTATAGTGAGTAACCACAACTTTGTACGAGCATGGAGCAATAGTTACCATTATCGTTATTTTTAGGTCGCGAATGTCTTCTGTGGATTGACGGATTGTCAGGAATAAAACAGGAACAGTTGGTTTTGAAGAGGAAATTACTACTACATTTTTTACGCAACTCCCAAAAACTTCTACACGAGTCCCAGCCACTGAGCATGCCGCGATAATGAGTCGCACTCTTCGCAGGAATCGCTTTCAAAATTTTTCGCGCATGTGAGCCTGCGTACGCCTCATAAAGGAGGTGGCTGGAGAGGATCCACCGCTGAGTATTTATCGCTGCCCATGACACGTCGGTAATGTGATAACGCAGACGGTGCGTGTCGGCACAAGCGGCGCTTCTGCAGCCCGACCGCGCTCGCCCGCTCCCTAAAAAAGAAAGAACATAAACAAGAAACAGCTCAACATGCTTTAGAAGGGTCGAAGTAGTAAGAGAACGTCCGCTTTCACTTCCGTTCGTCGTCGACAACCCGGCAGTCCTCTGCTGGTCAACGAACGTGTGTACGCGCGCGCGTATTACACTCCCCTGATATTGATGACCACGTTGTGGAGCTCAGAGCGAGCTTTTTGCGCTGACTACCGAGAGAGGCATACGAAGAAGATTGCCCATAAGCGGAACTTTCAATGTGTGAAAGATTTGAATGTCGCCTTACTAAGGAAGCGCATGCCAGAAAAAGCCTCATCCATCAGACAAACCGACATTTTGTGCCAGAGCTGTTTCAACCGCTTGAAACAGATCGCCGGAGAGTCTCCAGATGCATCTCAGTCTGACGCAAATTTTGTTCCCGAACAAATTGCTGTCGAAGAGCTAAACGTGCTCGTTAAGACAACCGACGTGACAACCCTGAAAATTCCGACGAAAGTGAAAGCACAATGCCTAGTGTCTTACTCCAAGCGTAAGAAAGCGGAGATCGAGGGCGCTATCTCCAGGACAATTTCCGCTGTCCTACAGTACCGTACGGCACTACAGAGGAACCTGGTCCTTCAGCGGAAACGTGCAACACCTGTCGGGAGTGGCTGCGCAACCTAAAGCACACATTCGATATCTGCGAATCATACTATGAACGCTGCCGCCTCCGGACATTGCTCCCTGTCAACCTTTCTCATCAAGAGTTTCAAGAAATGATTCCATCCGCAACTCGGCACCTTATTCAGAAATCCAGAAAATACAGACACCCGGGTGTGGTCGAATCAGAACCTCTACACCAGATCGAAGCTGAAGCCATAAAACATACAGGCAGCAATGAAATACTATGCTGACGATGAGCTCAACTCCACCCAACAAAGCCCGAACAAGAATGATTTCATTGCAATTAGTTCTAAAGGACAAAAAAGAGTACGTTTCAAAACGGCTGATGACCAGGTCCATTCTGGAAACATTTCGTCTACAGCGGCTCACCCTGACACAGAGATCGAGCTCACGAAGTTCGCCTCCTTGAGGCCGAAATGGGTTGTGCGCACAAGGTTGCTTCACCAGGAGCAAGATACGCATAAGTGCTTCAGTGACGTTTGTGACTATGACTTGTGACTATAACTCCCTGTATATACAATAGGGGTACATAAACAGTTCCTTCCGAGAGCTCGACTTGACTACATTTCTAGAAATGTTGCACTTAGTCCTTACGCCAGGGCCAAAACTGCGACGCGTGCACGCACGCAAATGAACAAATTTTGCACTTTAAGGCAACTCTTTGGTTTTATCTGTCAATCTGTTGTCCCTCGAGCACAACAGATGACATTCAGGACCTAAAAATAACGATAATGGCAACTATTGCTCCATGCTCGCTCAATGTTTTGGTTACTCACTATACGTCAATTTGGCCACTTTTCGTGCTTCGTAGTTCCGACCTCACAAATATAATGCAACATGTTTTAACAGATTAAATTAGAACACGTGCTTGGCTTTAATTCTGGAGAGTTTAAAGAAAATCGAAGATGGTGTTTTTTTTTAAATCATCTTCAAAATATTGCATTTTGAGAGACATGTCCTTAGTTGAACATTTCTGGTTAACGTTTGAAGCCACTCTCACGTATTTCGTTCTGCACACTTGTTCACCAAAGATATGGCAATGTTTTTAAAAACTTTCATAAGTCTGGCGTTTATACTTGCGGAGGAAAAAAAAGTTTAAATGTGAGCATTATGGAGCTTAGTGCCGATTTTGCGATTTTTTTCTTAACAGAACAACATTAAAGCTGCAAAGTAATAATTTTTTCTCAACACAAACTATCCGTAGTATGTCGAGAAAATTTTTCGGAGCTATAGCTACAATACTGTTTTTGTAGCGTCTCATCGAAATCCCATTTTCGCGAAATTCGAAAAAGGCGGTGGCGGCTAAATGGAGACTTTTGAATTTTCTGAAAGAAGGTGAAATTTTTTCTCGCGAAACCAAAAGCGGTTTCGTGGTCCTGGGGACTCGGTAAACAAAATATATTTTTTTTCGGCGAAATCAAAGGGGGTCGGCGGACATGCACCGACGTTCTTATCTCAACACACCCTACTATGTTTCGGCACTTTTTTCACACTTACGGTGGGCAAATACCTGTATAGAAAAGAAAACCACGAGACTAAGGGAGGTGTGATGATGTGCGCGAGTGCAGTGGTGCCTGTGATTAGAAGACGACAACAAAGATGACACGCTGCGCCTGCGGCGCCAGCAGCATCTGAGAAAACGAACCAATGAACACCGTCCGCGGTTTTGGAAAGAGGAGACTCCAGAAAATAACGATGGAGCACGACGGACGTGACCGGAAGAAGGCGGTGTCCAGGGCGCGGTAGTAGCGGCCTGCCCAGTTCCTGGCGGAAGGTCGCTGCAGGCTCTCCTGGCACCACATCAAGGTTCATGCTTCTTCCCGTGCGTGGGGTCTGCAGATCGCCACAAGGACGCACTATCCGCGCCCACCTGCGTCTCTTCAACAAACGCCAAGCTTTGGCTGGCGAACACCTAAGAGGCGTACAGTCACTGGCCTCCACCACGTCC
The DNA here is from genome assembly GCA_030522465.1 of Rhipicephalus appendiculatus. Taxonomy (NCBI): domain Eukaryota; kingdom Metazoa; phylum Arthropoda; class Arachnida; order Ixodida; family Ixodidae; genus Rhipicephalus; species Rhipicephalus appendiculatus. Next base: position 4,168 of record JALIZH010012027.1, read on the forward strand.
GTCATCTACCACCACGTCTGCTGTCATCGCCTCTGCAGTGCTCGCCCAACCTAAGCCATCAACACCCGCACTTGAGCCTGTCCCCAACAGCGTCCGTGACTTCTCGTGCATAACGGTGAACTCGTTCCTTGAAAACTTATCGCCGTGTGCGATGCATGTTTTCTTTTGTGCGCTGCAGGTTGTATACTTGTTCTCTGTCTGTACTTGCGCTTTGTAAATATAATGTTTGTCTTGTTCGTATACAAGCGGCCTCCTTTCTTTTGATGACTATTCCTTATCGCTTTCCTTCACGAAAGCGAACTGGCGTATAGCTTCGTGACAGTAGACACTCCATATTTGCCACAAATACGGTGGTATTTGGCAGGCAGGGTTGGTAAAGTTGATGAACGGTTAATGAATTAGTTGATGAAAAGTATCCGGCAAAATGATTAATCGTCATGGATGTCCAGGTTTTATATAATCAATTTCATAGATTAAAACTTTTCCATTAATCGATTTACTGACAGCGACAGGGGTGCCGCGAAAATATACAAGTTGTACTAGAAGGACGATGATGCCGCGGCAAATGCTTGGTGGGCGAGTTGGAGCGGTTATGTCGTATCGATTGTTCTCTGAAGTGTAAGGTGATGCCGTAGCCGTCAAAGTCAAGAGCTTATATTCAACGTTCCCACATACGTCCCGTCCCGCATTACGTTCCGTAGCAGCCTTGCGAACTTTTTGCGAAGGGATTCCCTTCGTATTTTTACTCGACGTATTGGCCGAAGCAGTGTTAGTAAACATGTTTGATTTGTGGTAGTTTTGAATCAATATGCACTTGCTTGTCTGTGCTGCGATAAGTTCACCTACAGAGCAGCTGGGCTAAAAGCTATAGCAAGCTCTGATGCGGAGATTTTATGCTGGTCCAACACTTGTGCGCTTCTAGTAGTCCAGCACAGTGCTCTCACGATCCGAAGGCTACTTCGCCGTAATTACGCTGGTATTACAGGTCAAGAGTCGACAAGTCATAGATGCCTTCCCAGTTTCAGGCGTTCTGCAACAACTTCGTCGTTGAACGTCGCATCGACCCCAACCCACTGGAGGCACACCGTCCCTAAAAAATCTAAAGAAGCGCCAACTTCGTCGCTTCGCCTCTGCCTCCTCTTCCAGCAGCTGCAGCAGCGCCTCTAGCGTGTCCTGCAGGAAACTATGAATTTTTACCGCCTTAGTAAAAACAGCTTCTTTCTGCTGTTGTACCCGTGTTTGCTACCACTTACACAGCACGTCGGCATACTGAAGCATCGAGAACTACCGTACGAACAGAGTAAACCGCGGTCGTCCACGCACCCTTCACCGATCATGTAAACATACCAGACGTGGACAAACAAAATGTCACGTACAGCATGTCACGCCATGCTGTACGTGACATGGATGTCGCGATTTTCATATTACCACTTGTCATTTATGTTTGCCATCCTTTCACGTCGCGCAAAACAAATTTTGGTATGTATCAATCTAGCGAAATGGCCGCGAATGCACCATGAGGGTTGCATGCAAGTCATGCTGTACAGTACGTGAGTCTCATGATTTCATGATCCACTTGTTCTTTATGTTAGTCATATTGAAATCTCTCGTCATACCAACTTTGGGATATGTGAAGCTAACGAAAGGACCGCAAGGCATGTCAATGGCATGTAAACCATGTCGTTCGTGGCAAGTATATCATGATTTTAATGATATGGCTAGTCATTAATGTTCTTCATACAGCCATGTTATACCATAGCAGTTTTGGTATACATCCCATTAACGATAAGGCCAGGAGAGCACAGTCATAGGCGGCTAGGGATATAGATAGATAGATAGATAGATAGATAGATAGATAGATAGATAGATAGATAGATAGATAGATAGATAGATAGATAGATAGATAGATAGATAGATAGATAGATAGATAGATAGATAGATAGATACGCTCGAAGTCACCGAACTTCGCTAAGAAATGGTTCGCACTTAAAAGTCAAAGTTTCGCCTCAAAGGCAAAGCAATGAATCTGATAGCAACAAATTGTAATGTCACACGAATATTGGCAAGCAGCTTGAAACTTGCAGCGTGCTCCTCGAGTGCAAAGCACGTGCGAAACGAAGACACATAGCCCAGGTGCGAACTAACAACTGTCACAGCTCGACACTTACAGCGCGCTGCTCAAACACAATAAATGACGCGCGGAAAGAACGCACAGATAGATATTCACTTACGCACAGCTGTACAAAGGACGAGTGTGAACTAAAAATTGTCACAGTTGTTACTTTGACTAGCCCCTACGTTGGCTCTTCTAGCTAACAGCTCACTTCTTTCGCAAACGCGGCCATTGTAGCGAGCGAAGTGGCCTTCGTTCTATAATTTCAACGCAAACTTTGCGATGGAAGTACGAGACGTACAAACCTCCTCCATATGTAGAAGTACAAGTCCAAGGTGCGCATCCGAACTCAGACGCGAGCACCTTTGAAGCGCAGCCTTGCCGCCATCTAAAGGGTGATAGGCACGCTCAAGCACCTCCGAGCTCTGCATACCACCACTGGTTAATGGTATATATAAATAGCTCGCCGTTAATGCGCTGGAGGGCGCATGCTCCATGGCGGAATTTTCTAACGCAGAGCGAAGGGTCGCAGTTTCGCATCACCTGTCACGCGCTTCGGAACACATTTCTTCTGAATTATTTTTCTTTGTGACGAGTTATATATATATATATATATATATATATATATATATATATATATATATATATAGACATACATACGCCGATGACAAAACCCGCCGAGAGTATCCATATAATTGCTCTCGCAATAATAAACCGCGGAACTCATTTGCGATAATAAACTCTCATTCAATTAATACAAGCAATGTTAAACCTTCTGCCACATTACAAATAATTTTAGCTGTTCATGCACTTCTGGACGATAAGGTGGGTGACATATGAATCAGTTGTTCTTTAAATTCCTAACGGCTGACCTTTTGGCACAATAGAACACGGTGGCACAGATAAAAATATACAAATTCGTTTTGTGCTGGAATTACTTGTTACTGTTTCTATGCGTAGTATCACACGCGTATTTCTGTAAAAACAATGATGTGTTTGATTCCATACGTACGAAAGGCAGGAGCGTAGCGAGGTATATGTCGATTGTGGATGGAAACCACCCAAGCAATGCTGAAGAACCGCAGGCCATTCAAGACATCAATGGAGTCCCCCTTTGAGCTGTTCCTTCCAAATAGTTCGGCGCCATTTTCGAGCAGTGAGAAGCAAAGAAGTGCCTCACGCGCTTTTTTATGGAAGCGCGGTACTGCCAAAGAAAGACAATGCGGCACTGTTAATGACGCGTAAAGCGCTGCTTAACTTCATAAAGAAGAAATATTCAGGTCTCTGTGACACAAATTTTGCAAGAGAGAGAGAAATAGATAGAGCCTAGAAAAAAATGTCCTTCTTTTGTTGCGATTGGTTTAGTTCTAAATCCTGGGCTAAATGCAGCTCCACTACTGTGAAACTTCAGGAAGTGCGTAGCACGGGCACCCAGTGGTTCCCCTTGCGCTCTTGTCATTGTTTTTGGTGCTCTCGTTGTGGCTATTGCAATGTGGGTATTGCGGTATCGCGAGGATTTAATGTTGTGCGCTGTGCAGTGACGTGTAATGAATAAAAGCTCATTAGTATGATAGTGCTGAGCACGGGAATCAGTATTGACTGCTGTCGCTTCGATTGTCGAGCGACTGGTACTCGCTTATCTTTAACCTCGAGATTTGCCCGGCGTTGGCGCTGTCTTTGGCGAGCCAGCGCTCAGTCACAGTGAATGCGCTTTTGCTCGGCGGGATCTAGAGTTACTGTATATGCTTCTAATGTAGCATATAGAGTAACCTGTATATGCTACCTAAATGTAACATGCAGAGTAACACTAACGGGATCCTTGTGGAGAGGGAAGGTGCAGGAGCGCCGAGCAGCTTGTAAAGGTACCGTGCAGGCGTGGTTGCCACACGGCTTGATGATTGGGCGCCGGAGAAGCGTCGGTGGGAGGCGCTGTGACGCGCACTGCATGGGGTTGGCGCCCTTTCTTGCACGGCGCGGATGTCAGGCGCACGTTTTTGAAGCACTTGTAACGGTCTTAAGTTAATTATTGTGATCACTTTTCGGTTATGCTTGCTAAGTATATTATTTTAGACCTTTCTTGTTGCTTTTAAACCAGTTTTGAGCATTTCTAGCCTTGTTTAGCCTCTATTTCTCATTTGGCGTTTTTCGCACGGTTTTATTTTTACGCGGGCAAAACTACTAGGCAAATTTAAGCACAAAACATATAGTGTATTCTGGGGTTATTTTATGCATTCTACAACTCAGAGGTAACGATTTACTGGTTAGATCAATAATTAGAAAAGTTAGGCAGTTAAAATTGGTTAACTAATGAACACTTAGCTATGAAAAAATACAGGTTATAAGTACATACAACTATTACTAATATGCCGGTAGTACAACTTTACTGGAACGCATCGTTCTTTTTTAAATATTGGTCCAAATTGGCTGGGACACCATATGTATATATATATATATATATATATATATATATATATATATATATATATATATATATATATATATATATATATATATATATATATATGTGTGTGTGTGTGTGTGTGTGTGTGTGTGTGTGTTTAGCCTGTGTGCGCGTGTCAATCCGCAGACAAGGTAAACAAAAGCGTGACGGATCGGCCTGTGTTAAAGTCCTGACTGACAAATCCAGGTTTCTGTTGGGGCTGTAAAGACAAAAACAGACGCCTCCCAACATGCTCAAGCACTCCTGGACCACAGAGTCGCTTATATCAGGGCGGCTCATCGATAACGATGACTACAACATTCACCTGTCGAAACTGTAACCTCGAGGTTCAATGCGTGTCGATTACTTTAGCAATGCACGCCATGTTGACAGTATGACTGGTGGTACTCGCGTGCACTTCAGAAGTCGAGCGTAAGGTGACACCTAAAGTGTGGAGAAGAGGTGACAGGGAGATAAAACTAATTTCCTCGGTGAAGTTGTTTCCGCTGCTGCGCCGATGTTTGTCCCAGTGAAATGAAATTTATACGTATGTGGAAGTTTACTGAATAGAAATATGTGTTCCAACCTGGTTTCGTAGTTGCCACTACTGTGGTCGTCGACTTCTTGTCACTTGTGACTGACTTGATGGGTTCTTTTTTTTCGTACAGCTTCCCAGTGTAGTCCATGGCTGTGCCAGCCATAACAATAAGCAGCAGCACCGTAATAAATATTCTGTTGGAGGAGAGCAATACTATTTTCTTTCTTTCGCGGTACCTTAGCTTAGTGCAGCTATTGCTGTAAAGAAGTATAAGCTTACCCGTTGATGTGGTCAAAGACGCTTTGTTCAATGCCTAGCAATCACGGACACTAACGAAACACGTTGATATATGCGCCCACGAATAGATGCGGCTAATTCTAAGGGGGTTTAACTATCGCGTGTTATGTATAGGCCAGAAAAGCTACCACTAGAGTTATTCAGTATACTTAAGGTAATTCATGTTTACTGGCGGGATAAGTCAAACTTCAAGTTCTCACGATTCGATTTTGTGGCCCCCCACTTCCATGGCATTGCTGAAATGTCAAGGGCTGAGTACTACACACTAGCTATATTTTAGGGTATTGTCTTCTGTAACACATTTCCGCAAACATAATGAGACGATTCGCCCGTACGAAAAAAGTGTTCTAATGCATTTACTGTAGCGCTTACGCACTTTGTTCAACGTCAGGCCAACACGCATACTTTAGTTCTCTATAAGCCTTAAAACCTGACTTACTTGCACACGTTCGTAAGAGTACCAGAGTAAACGTTAAATTGTCGTGTAAAAGAACACTTACGTGACAGCAAGGGCCGGAATGTCCGCCATGAGCCCATGGCTTTCTCTTCGGCATCTCGTTGCTGTTGCGTTTCCATTGCAGCCCGATTCACACAAAACTAAACAAAAAAAGACCATTCGTTCAAAGTGGGACATTTCATATCGAAAGGTGTTTTCAATGTCAAGCGGTTCTTTGCGTACGAAAGCCACTTCGACCGTTTCTATCTATCTACGCCCTACCTGTCCAGCCGCATATCGCTTTGTGCTCTCGTGACCATCTATTTCACTTTACATATACCAAAGTTAGCATGGACGGACGTTTGTTCATCACCAACACAACTAACGGGTAATCGCATGAATATCGTGATATGCTTGTCGCGTACGTCATGAAACCTCTTCCCTCGATTACTCGTGGCACTAATATACCCACACCACGGCCCATTCAATACGCGTATGCGCCACAGGGGATGGACAGTCTATATTGACCCAGGAACGGTGAGAATAGACTTTGGAAATTTTAACATGCTGGCGTTCAGAACCGATGCCGACGTTGGTGGCATTGTCGCTAAGTGAAAAATCCCATTGGACTCAAGGGATAAAAATAAGAGTGTCAACTGCAATTGAACCCAGGCATTCTTCGTGGCAGTGAAGTATTCTACCACAGAGTCGCGCCAGTCCATAATTGTGCTTCGGAAAATCGCATGTAGGATGAAAGCGAATGGTAGTTCCTGTGTTGGCTATCAGATTTTACAACAATGTAATAAACATGATATATATACAGTAAAAGCTTGTTAATTGGGTTGTCATGGGGCCGGAAAAAAAATCGAGTTCTCCTAATGCCGAATTATCGGAAGTATCAAAGTAACATGACACCAGTATCTGTTCCATCAATACACTTTCAGTTTCTTTATGAATACGTAAATCCTGTACTTTTCTGCACAAGAACAGTGTAAAAGCCGCAATTTCTCGCATCCTGCGACTTCGTCCTCAGTGCGACCATGGTGCCAGACTGCTGTATTTAATTAGCACGAAACATTCTCTGCCACCCCCTTTATTCCGTACCAACAACACCACCCCACCACACGCACGTGACGATAGTTCTTTCGCAGGTAAAACGGGCGGCGACTGATCTTTCGTTCACCGCGATGTAGCAAACGAGTTTCATGCCAGGATGCCTACCTTCGCTGAAAGCTCTTCATGTTAAACAGCTGGCGACATGTTTGAGTTTCGTGACATTGCGCGCATTGCATCAAGCAAATCGAAAAGAAGCTCCTGAGTGCCGGATGGGCTTGTGGACAAAACTGTGGTCACTTGCTGATGAACATTGCGATGCAGAGAGGGCACCATAGCTTTTACGTCCTCAAACGCCGTCTTCACTCTTGTGCGTCGCATATTTGCGACGCTTAGCGCTCGGCGCACTCCACGGATCATTCGAATTCACCGGGTTTCTGCCAAATCTGCCCGAATTAACGAGTTTGATGCAATTAAAGAATGCATATGCTGGCGCGGACCAGAGAACACGTCAGAGTTTTCCAATTTTCCGAATTAACGGTTGCGAATCACCAGCTTCTGCTGTACTGCCATGGCTCAGAAAGCTATTGTAAAGCGTTGCTCGACCCCGTAAGAATACGCCAATGACCGCCACTTTAGAGAAGCAGATCGTCCCACTGTAACATGCTGTCCATTTCTATAAAGCTCGCGCATGTTCTGTAATCTAATCGCCGACGTAAGGCGGGACCATAAGCTACCCTCGAGGCGCCAATGCAGTCGACGTGCCCTCGATATCCCCACAAGTACTTGATGCACAGGAAAACGTTGATCTCCTTTATAACGCTTAGCTGACAAAAAAAAAATATTGCTTTGTAGTTACTAACCGCCTCGCACATCGATTTCCACAATGCATGAGATCTGCTGGATTTCTGTTTTTTTTTCTTGCATAAGACTGTATATTCACTTTCTAAGAGCATTCGCCGCAGTAAGAAATAGCGTTTTGTCTTTTTTTTTTTTACACTAAAAAAAAGACAGCTTTGCAAACGTTTTTCACTCAGAGCGAGCGTAACGGTGAGGTAAGTTACGTATGGTGGGAAACATGGAAACGATTGCAAAAAGTGATGCGTATACAAATATTCGTTGTTTATTCGATTTTTTACTACGGCAGCACATTTTAGGGCTTTACGAATAAACATCTCTATAGTGCTACATCAATATCATCAAAGCGTATGTTCCGAAAGGTAGAATGCTGGGTAGAATACAGCAAAAGAGTTTGCACCTAAATCGATTAAATAAAATCGGTTTTCAGCAAAGCCTTGAGGCCCTCTTACCGAAAGTAGCAATGGCACTGACATCTTCGTCGGTGCAAGTAGATGGCACACAGACGCCAGCAGTGACTTGTGCACCCGATAGCATCCTGCAGATAGAACTTGCTAAGCCCTGAAATGCACGTAAACACCATATAAAAATTGCGACAGGATATCAAGTGCACTCAAACTGTTACAGTTGAAGATGTTACAAGAAAAATTGCTACAGTAAAACCTTAACGCACGCTTTTTATTTCGTGGTATCTTTCATTTATTGTGTAAATATAAGCGTGCACGCCTTGGGTTTATTGCCAGAGCTAACAAAATTAAGCACCCTGCAGTAGAATGGCCCACACAATGAATATCAAAAAAGTGTTTTTTGAATAGGTAGATAAGTCGGGAACAGAATCATACGAACCGCCCACAAGCACAATGCTTAATGACACATACATTCATGCAAAGTATATACATGAGTGTATGTTCATATGAATTCATATATAGCCTGCCAACTACGCGGCATTGACTAATTAGTCATTGGTTGACTGTCTTTTATCTAACGTAGTAAGTGGAGTAATACCCAGAAGCAACGAAGAAAGCCGGTAATGTTGTGTTCTAGGAATGGCGTACACCCTACCCAATTCCCGAATCATATGCTAATCTTTACAAACCAAGCGGAGGAGCTAAAATTCGCTGATGTAATACACACCTGTTTTTCGACGCCCTGCTCGGAGTCGAGGTGCATTGAGGTTAAACAATAAGTACTTGTGAAGGCGGGAAGGTGTTGAGACAAGTCTTTCGGAGCAGGTAGTGCGGCGGGCTTCGGCAGCGCCGCTATGCACTCAGAATAGAAGCCCAGGAAAGTCCGTCCACCCGTCATGACACCACTCTCCATCTTACCAGAACTGTCAAACACTGTAAATGAGAAGCGCTATTTGTAAACATAGAAAAGGATAGCTCAGTGAATAAATTTAGTCTGCAACAACATTTTTGCAATGACCTGTCACCTTTTAGTAACTACATAATTTCAGGATGATACTTCGAGCAAAAACCGAATGAAAAGACATTTTATAATGCGTACCGTCTTCCTTGATGTTTCAAATTAATTTTAGGGGTCTTAAACCTCGCTAGAGTCCCGCAGCATTTATAGCTACTTTTAAGCAATCTTGCCAGGGGGGTCAGGGCGAGTCTTTCATGGTTAATTGGTTATGAGCCTGACGAATATCCGAAACTTGATTGTCTTGGAATATGTGCGAATACTTCGGCCTTTAAAGCAATTGGTTTATTTTAAAAAAAGGGGTCCTATGTGACCACAGGGTTAACTTGAAATGTTTATCCATGCACGACTGCAGGGAATCTAATTGGCTGCGCCAAATTCTCGTGAATATTGTCAAGCAGCAGGGACGGTGAAGAATCAAACACATCCGGTATTACGGTCGGTTATAGATGGATGGATGGATGGATGGATGAATACAACTTTAATAAACATGTGGCAAGGTTCAACGCGACCCGGGCTTAGGGCTATCACGGTGAACGACAAGGCCGTGCCTCAACGCCGCCTCACGGGCTTGCTGGAGCGCTCAGGTTTGGATGCCGATGTCTGAGCCGCGCAGAGCGGCGGTCCACCTCGACGACAGGGTCTCCGGAGTTACTCGCATCATTCTGATAACATTATCACACTCCCAGAATATGTGTTTGAGTGTTGCTGTCCCTTCCTGGCACAATTTGCAGGTGTCGTCCTGTTGTTTTTCTGAGTATGTCCGTTTTATGTGGAATGGATTAGGAAAGGTGTTCTGCTGTCTCTCCAGGCGACGGCCTGCAGCCTGTTTAGTTTGGAACTCGGCGGTGGGAATATCCTTCTGGCGTATAGATATGCCTTTGTTATGTCATCGTAGCTAATGAGCCTAGCCCGTTCTGCTCGAGATGTGTTCAATATTGTGTGATAGGCGTGCCCTATTCGGCGCGGCGGGTCATGCACTTTAAGAATAAAGGTAAGCTTCATCCACAGCCGTCGCAACCCCACCCACAGAGAATTTGCATGGTTTCCCCTTACATTTGCATGTGCTCATTTAGTGACCTCAAGCACCTTGCACGTAAATCAGGTATTCCCATGTTCGCATGTTCATGTCGCTGGTTTTCGGTCTACAACCTGAAATATACAATTTGAGCAAAGATTCCGATATCAATGCTCAGCCAAGCGTAGTCTTTTAAGTACAAACGACGTGCATCAAATTGCTAATATGCCTAGCGCTGACATTAACACAGAAAAAGCACTTATGGTTACTCCAGAAACCCCTTTGCATGACTCTCTGACGCAGGTTAATGGCATGCGCGCCGTAGTTCTGGGGGGCAGCGATTCTATTTATTCCCCGGCTGCAAGAGACTACACATGAAACGCTTTATTGTGCGCACCTGTGCCCTGCTACAACGACTCAAGGTACAAGCAACATTGACAGTGCGATGATAACGCGAGCTCGGACGTTCGTCATCGGTAGTGTTATGATATGCGGAATGTGTCGTCTATTATAAATCGGTGATCGAAGCTTTCAGCGTTGTAGCTGGTGCTCGCCTAAGCTCCGGAATAAGCTTGACTACTCGCCTTCTGCGCGTGATCTTAACCGAGCAATATAAGAGAATCGCGAAGCTTTCAAGCAATGCGGCGCTACCTGCGCAGAACACTGTTAGCAGTTTTAGTGTGGTTGAAAATCGATCACGTAAAACGAAGAACAAAGCACGCGTGGCAATACGTAACTGGACTCTCTTCAGTCACTCAATATAGACCAGAATTTTCATTGCTTGCCGGAGGCAGCCATCTTTGCTGGGGGGCCGCTGATTACGTGGAACGGATGACTACGCTAGCACTCAGCCTGTTCTTATCACATCATGGCCGCCAGTGTTCGCTCACCATCAACTGTGACGTAACCATTCCGCAGCCCCTACACTGGTCTCGCCGACAGATGACAACTGGCGTCGAGATTAAGTATGCTTGCTCTAAACGTGGGTGCGAGAGTAAAAATAATCTGGTCTATAGGCAGTGCTGTACAGGCCTGAAAACTACAGATTTGCATAAAGCAAAATAAACGGAATTTGTCGCTGGTTAATTGAAGTATCAAGCTCCAGAAATAAAGGTGGAGTTCTCAAATTTGCATGAGCCATAACTTGCCAAAAATTATTGCACAAAACTGCTACAAAAAACCTATCTCATTTTCAAAATTAACTACGGTATGTTGCAACGAGAACTACATTTTCCGTATTTTTTTTAATTTTCTAGTGAAAAAACTTCTTAATTGTGTTGCAATAATCATTACCATAGTACCGTCAAAATTATGTTTACACATTTTTCGACTACATAGCTTTCAGTTGGCACAAAAACGAGAAGTGGTATTTTTTGTGTCAAAATATGGTCGTGCACGATATTAACGTGCACTAAAACCTACAAACCTTATTAAGGTGTATTTCGCAGAGTATTTCACTTGAGAAAAAATTTAAAGTTACAAATGCTAACTGTATTCAGTTCGAAATGAAAGAAACACTGAAGATAAGACTGCATCTCCTACTTTAACTGTATGTGCAGCGTTCTCACGACGCTTGATGAAGTCAGGCAATTTGTTGAAGCAATGCTATGCGTTGTTTTGTGACGATTTCCGAATTAAGTAGTGCAAACACAGTGTTTAGGAAATTCCTCGAGACTGTTAAACTTCAACGAGCACCAAAGAAACACTTACTTTTCATAGCCCAGTCGGAACCACTTTGCAAGTGCGTCACGTAGACAAAAATGTCATGCCGACACCTCGGGCTTAATCGAATTTCAGCAGAGAGCAGTTCTTCAGGAAGGCGCTCAAGGATGTTGGAACGCATCGGTGTGGAAAGCGTGGCTTCCGAAAATTGCAGTAAGTGAGCTAAAGCCAGTATTAGTGTGTATGAATACAGGAAAAACAAAATTTGTAGTTGTTTTTGATGCTTCATTGTCTTCATTTTCCTCTATGCAGAGTCAGGACACACTATAGGTGTAAAAGGCGAAAGATCTCCCGCTCCTGCAAAATCATAGCAGAAGAAAGAGTCACAACACTCTTGAATTCATAATTTGCAATCTATATTTTGCTGTCCGACGGGCATTGTCCATCGGGCACTTCTACAGTGCAAGTTGCTAACAGTACAACTTACGAATCTGAAATAAAACTTTTTTAAAACTTTTCCTAGGCCCAATCTTACTGCAGTAATCAGATTCCTGTGTCAGGGAACACCTGCTGTTGAAACGTCGCATAATACGCTGTACCAAGGTTTCAACGAAATGCACAGTTGACAAGTGTTCTAAAAATAAGCTCATCAATTTGAGAATGTGTCTGTACCGCTGATGATGCTTTTTAGTCATTACACTCTTAGTCAAGTCCCGTATAACGTCCGGTATATAAGCGGACATAAGCGGCACATTTTCATTTCAGCGCAAAGTACCGCACATAAAGCGGGCTTTCACGCGCCGTTATGCGTGACAATCTCGTCGCGACAGAATGGGCCCGCTATAAACGGCCGTTAGCGGACGCAACGTATACATGCAGCCTTCATGGCGCGAAAAAAAAAAAAAACGAGGTGCCTCTGCGAGAAGGGAGGTCACCTGATGGCTCGTAGCATTCAGCGCATTCTCTCAGCCCTTCCCTCTACTCGACTCTCTCCCCGCCGTGCGACGAACTCACGAACTGCGCGGCGGCCGCGGGGGGCGAAGGTTTCGTTCCTCTGTTGGCGCAATCAGCGCAATCTCATGTTGCCTATTCTTCCGAGACTCCCGTAGCCTTTGTTGGCGCGCTTCTCAGTTTCCGTGACGCAACGGCGCGAATTACTTCTGTGAGTTGCTGTTTGCTTCAAGATACACGCTTCTACCGGCGTAAAAAACGATCCGAGCGGGAGCGTGCAACCACGAGAACTCGTCCGTGTGTGACGGAAACGTGAGATTGCCCACGGCGGGGTGCGCAAACTGCAGCCACGAAGCCACGTCCGTCTGGGTAAGTTGATTTCGATTCTATCGCTGCGCTGCTTAAAAGCATAGCACTGTTCCTAAACGGCTATCACAATCAGCGTGGGGGCTCCTACATAAATACACAGGAACGGAGACGTCGTTCTTCTCGGCAGCCTCTGCGACAAATTTTTTGTGGAATCCAGGTTCTAAATCGTAATGTCGATCTCACGTTCATGAGAATTTACGTCATCCTTTAACTGCGGCTATTAGTTAAATTTCCGCTGCAAGCATTTCTGCGGCCGATCGCGTGTGTCGGCATTGTGTTGCTATAGATTACATTAATTAAAAGCCAATGTCGATCAAGCTAGCATTCGTGGGCCCAATCTCGTAGTCGGGAGTGCCCCTTATGGCCGAGGCTTTTCCTTCTTGAAGTTGCCCCTCAGACTTGGAGGACAAAAGTGTTAATGCACCTTTCTGCGCATATTATAACCACCGCGCCGGCCCTTGTTGGCTATAACGGACGATTATTTTCACCCGTTATCAACGGGTTAACAGTAAATTTTTCGGCTGTTTTAGAAGGTCATATGCATTTTGTTTCCCACTGCAAGTCCCCCCCTTAATTAACACACTATACTTCGCAGTGAAGACCTTTAAAACTTAAGTTATGTCACAATTCTGCTGCGTTTCATGCTGTAGCAAACGAAATATTTCAAAAAGGGTTTTTTAAAAAAATTCCTAACCAGGTGACAAATACTTTAAAAATGATTGTCGATACGCATATTGCAGAACAGACACATTTGTCAACACTGAATTTAAAGGGAACATACGTGCAGCATACAAAGCAACCTTCATTGCTGTGACAACAAACACTATGTAAATTAAGGAAACAGACGGTGACACAACTTTCAGACATACATTAGTAGCACAAGTGGTCTACGAAAAGTTGTGATAATGGCCATAAGTCTCCTTCATTGAAGGGGGGGCCCTCATAGAGTGCACACACACGCACACAGCAGTGTAGTGATTTCTGATTACTTTTAATTTTGGTTGCATTAACTGTGGCATGTAAATAAAACTGTATTGAAGCATAAAAAGTGTAATATATTTCCATGTTTAGGCTCACTGCTGATATGAATGCATGTCGGTGCTTGTTTCTGGCGTATAACTGACTGATCAATTAATTCTGTTCGGTGTTGGAGCTCCATGAACACCTGCCGCAAGCATGTAGTAGCGCCTAATTCGTGATAATCAGTCCAGAGGTGGCTTTAATGGGTTCTGGTCCGCGCACTGTGGTGCGATGTCCGTTCATTCTGGCGCACGCCCGCTTATTCAAACTCTGCTTAATTCGAACAATTTTGTAGTCCACTTTGAGTTTGAATTAACGAGCTTTTACTGTACTCTGATTGTTCTTCGGGCATTTATATAATGTGCCGATCTAGTCAGTCACTTTAAATTTGGCGAAAGGCTTTCTCAAAAATAACCCGGGATGGTAAGGGTTACATATATGCAATCTTGAAGGAAATAACCAAGCTGCAATGCAAACCACCAATTTACTTACTGCATCGAGAACCTGAGGCACCAGAATGCTATGCTTCATTTCTAGGCCTACTTACCTAAAAACAGTAGGCAAAATGCATGCATCTTTGGTATTACACCAGACTGTTAATGCCAAATTGAACGAATAAAAATTGACTAGTAATGTAAAGAGACCAAAGGGACCTTCAAACTAATTCATAAACATGTAGCTTAAAGCTTAGGTTCCTCGTGAAACAGTATGCTGTGCCAAAGCCGAACAGGGCCGTGGCCCGTCATGTGCAGTGTCTCGAGGAAATGCCTGCAGCAGTATGACGATACCTGTTATCCTGTTTTGCTTGCGCTACATCAACTCAACAATATTGATTAAATCATTATTAATAAAATTGGAGAGTTACTATTTCCCCGCGCAAGGCACCACTGCCAAAAAAAAAATCAACTCCAGCCCTTGTCGAATGGGGGCTGTTGTGCTGGCATTGACTAGCTGAGGGGGAGCTGAGCTCCTTCTTAAAAAATGGAGAGGTTGCTAGCATGACTTAAACTAGTTGCTTCATGGCACATTGCAATAGCGTAAGCATCAGAGTGACCACAATTGCATACTGAGGGATGTTGAATCAGTCATTGGCATAATCAAACAAAAATGTTTCAGTAAATTGACATTTGTGCCTTTATTCCTTTCTGAAAAATGCAGGAATTGATTGATCTGGAAGCATCGCCATGTTGCAGCAAGCCAGTACATCTGGAGTGGTGGCACCAAATACAGAAGTGGAAGAGGTGCTGCATTTTCTGACAAGACCGCATGTGCATTGTCAGTGCGGCATTTTTTTCTTTTTTTGCAGTGAATTTAGGACACTTGCTGGCCACTCAAAAGGCCACCAACATGTGGAAATGCCATGTTTGTGTGTACAATATGCCACTCTAACTTTGCTTACCTCATACACTGCCAAAAGCATCACAGAGTATGCAGAAGAAAATATGAAGGTCAGAATAATCTAATGCAACGCAGTAATGATGATGAATGCAATATTCAAGCCAGTGCTGCATATTTGAATGACGCCGATAAACGAGCTACAGTGTATGAGATGTTGACGAGACTTTGCAGGCGTCCTAAAGGCCATCGCAGGCGCGCTATGACATGGTCATTCGTTCCGAAGGTAGATGATATGTTTAGTTTTGTCGCTTGTGCTTTCAACTGTGAGCTCATAAAAAATTACTGTCTTCGGAAAAAGCTCTACCAAAATGCACAAATGTTTGTGCCACCTACTAAAGTCATTCTTTGTGGAGGGGCAAAATCCAGTATTATATCATAAAGCTTCTTGATCTCCTACAAATCCAGCTCAAATATCCCTGAAATGTTTTTGGTGTACTTATGACAGTTACAGGGGGATGCTTTGGCTACTCGCTCATTGGCAGGATTGAAGTAGTTGTTCAGCCCTCTGGCATGCTGTTACTGTCGCACCTTCCTTTAGTCCACGGTAGAGCATGCACACCACACATGCCATAGAAGGTACATCACAGCACAGGTGAAAAAGTTTAGTAACTACAAACCTTAACAAAACCAAAAATTGTCTAAAGAGTCTGGGACAAACAGCGATCCATTGTTCACAACTTTACTGTTTTTATCCTTTACGAAAGAGATATAATATAATCCAATGCCTGTTCTGCTGGAAGGCAGCTTGCCAAAAGGAATAGCTCCTTTTTTGTGTGTTGCTATCAGGGAAAAGGTATGGCTAACAGTGATGCTAATTAACATGGCCATAACTAATCTTTAGTTTCAATTAACATGGCCATCACTAACCTTTAGTTTCATTGTGTAGTGATAGTGGTGGTGGTTGCGATATTGCAGCAGGCAGGGTTAGCCCGGGCTTACGTAACAGACAATGATTCCACCTGAGCATCTCGTAAATTGTAGGGTCTGTCACCATATGTTAAACAGCCCCGTGTCTCGTAGGAAGGTAATCAAAGTTCATTTGCAAGCTCCTTGTCATTGCCACAGGCCCTTGAGGAAAAGTGACATCTTCAAACATCTGGTGCCAATGACCACCCCTTTGCTGGCTGGGAACCATTGGTTTTCTTACCCTGTCAAACTGCGGTCAAAGCGAAATAAAATATTCAATGGCATTGATGTCACCGCAGAAGGCACAGAGTAGGGGAAGCACATTGCGCAGTCTTGAATGACCAAGCGTGCAGAGTCTGTTCTGATGTGATGCAACAGCGTCGCTTGTTCATGAGCAAGTCCGCAGATCGCACATGCTTGATGTGGAATCTTGTAGACCGCCCTGAAGTGTCCGCGGAGTGCAGTTATGTAGTTCTGATAAATCTTGGGAGCTCTTGCTTTTGGGACACATGTCCATGCTTCACGTGGAAGAGCATCAGCCTTTTCATTGCCGAAATGGTTGTGTTCTTTTCATTCATCATTGGATGTTCATGTTGGGGAAGGCACTGTTTAGTGAGGGCACACTGGTTTTATTTTACAATATATGCAGTCGTACAGAGAGTACTTCCAAATACATTGGAAAAACACTCCTCAGAGTGGCCGTCATCTCGTCTTCATGCGACTGCTCTTTGAGACTTCTCAACATTCACCCTGCTTCCCCATTCCCAATTAGTGTTCGCTTTCGCTGTGGCGTCGCACTTTCCCGGATGGGGTTGATAAAAATGACACAGCAAGCAAGCTCGTAAATCTTTCTCTTGCCATCAAACAAAACAAAAAACAAAGCACGCTCAGAGTTGCACAGTTCACAGTGTTTCTTTGAATCCCATGGAAATGAAGCAATGTTTCCAAAAGTATGTGCCAATCCACATTGTTGAGCAAGCACAGAAAGATGGGCCAGCACGTCATTAGTGGCCAAAGAGAATGGAGGCAAGACATTTTCTGCTGAAGTTGACCGCCATTAATTTTTAATTTCAGAAGCATGCCACTCTTTGTTAGCAATATCATTCCAATTAATGGACGTAATGAACTTTGGAATGATGATGACACACCGAAAACAGGATATGCAAATACCAAAGTGCCACTTTGTACTCCTTTTTTAAGATTGGCTTTTTGCGACGAGGAAAAATGTGACGTCATTGCAAGAGGCATCAATTCATTATGTTGAGATCAGATAGAATAATGTAGCAGGGCACGTCATTGAGCTGCCATGCTTCTGTTGGGTATGTGACATTGTCTAGTTTAATGACAAAGTTTTTCTGAACTGCAGTCAATTGGTGACAGTAAATGCCTTCGTAGGAGGTGTGAGGGGCTATGAGGCTGTTTTGTCAACTGAAGGCTTGCTCGTCCCCTGGCCCATGTTTACATATTGAAGCAGTAGTCTTAAAGACCTCATTTTACAGAAATTCCACTGTTGGCATCGTTGGTTGTGGGTGACAAAATTGACATTGTCCATTAGCTAAAAATCGAGACAGATGCAAATGATGAAAATGTTCGGTTCCAGTGGTGATCGAACCCAGAATTTCTGCATGGCATGCAGGTGTACTACCACAGAGCCACGCCAGTGTTTGGAAAAAAAAACCTATACGAGTATCTTGTGAAGAGCTTTTTGCACGAGAAAACCAGGGGCACGAAAGAAAACAAAGCATGAGACCAGTCCATAGTCTGCGCTTGTCTTGTGTTTTCTTTCTTTCACGTCCCTGGTTTTTTCGTGCAAATGCTCATCACAATGGATTACCAATTCACCCAACGCTCTGTTCATCGAATGTCATGTAATGCAAGAAGTCTCTTTGACACGTTATATTGCATGGCAGAAACGTGTAAAATCGCATTAGGTGTCGAGGCATTAACGAGCGAGGGGTTTAAAGGCCCAGTCATTACAAGGTAAGTCTCCCCTTTCCGGAGCTGCACTGAGGTATGGGGGGCAGAGCCACTTTTCTTTTTGTCGTTTGTTTCCTACGTCATTCCAGTTTTTTTTTTCACGCTGAGCAAGTGCATGTTTTCTGCAGTCATTATTGTTTTTTTTTTCTTTCTTGTGGGTAGGGACAACACTGTGCGAAGCATGGACCCGACAGGCTGAGAGGGGCAAATTTGATCGCAGGTTTGATCATGACATAGGGTGCTGCTGCATGGCGACTTTAAATCTTGATTTGGCTAACATCCAAGCCAGACTCGATCTGTGTCGGCCCTGGTTGTGATCAAAAGTATCCGTCCGACACTAGTGTTATTGCATGGTGTGATAGCAAGCTCGATGGCACGCAGAAGTTCAAGCCACTGCTGTGACAGCTGTGATGACGGCGGCAATGACACACAGTTTGTTGCTTTTGTTGCTGCAACATTGCTCGATTTATTGTTCATGTGCCCGCGACGCACGAATAAAGAATGGATATGGCATACAACCAGCCTGAGGGTCACCGTTCCATTGTTTTATATAAAAAATCTAAACTACCAAGTACTGCATGATACTGGAATGTGCCAACGTGATGTCATACACGTACCACGCTTAATTCAGGATATGGTCAACGTTGGATGCATTTTCGTTATAGTACTAACTTCTTTGGCGGGCATTAACTAATACTCCACTCACCCAGCTCGCTCGTCAAGCACTTTAAGCTTAATTTCAGAGTTCATTACTGAACTCTGCTGATGTTTGGCCAGCGCTCAACCGAGTCCAGTTTCCATGACAGGTTCTTTTGGAGAACACAAGAGGCTTATGTTCGAAATCACAACAAATATTTGGAAATATTACGTGCTCCTCCAACGACCTGCATATCCACCGTATAACAGCCGTCACCACGATCGCTCAAACTTCTTCGTGCCGTTGAGCTTGCTTTCACATCGTGCAATAATACCGGTGCCGCACGGAATCTTTTGATTATGATCAGGGCCAACACACATTGAGTTTTAACTTGGACGCTGCCAAATGGTGATTAAAAGTGGTCATGCAGCTGCACCTCAGACTATGTCGTGATCGAACCTGCGATCAAATGTGTCGTGTCAGCCTCGTTGGGTCCATGCTCCGCATGGACCCGTGCAAGAAAAAAAGAAGAAAAGAAAAAAAAGAATGATAATGACTGGAGGAAACATACAGCCGCTCAGCACGAAAAAAGAAAAAAAAATGATGCCAGGAAGCATACAAAACCAGCCAAAAGAAAAGTGGCTCCGCCCCCGTAACCCTGTGTATGTCCAGAAAGGGAGACCCTTACAGAGTGCTGACATATTTAATAATAATCACCAGCAATAGCATCTACGAAGTGAGCAGCTGCGTAGGTCAGCATGTTGGCATTAACGATACATAGCGAGGGGTTTAAAGGCTCAACTATTACAAAGCGTTCACACATACTGGATAACCATCATCATCAAAAACGTCAGTGAAGTCAGCAGCTGTGTAGGTTCACGTGTTGCCTTACAGATGCATAGTGGGCACTTCTCTGATTTGCAAAAGAATTGTGGCTAGAAGGCATTCTACAACTGTACTTGCAGTAGGGACTCTAGGATAGTTTGAAATGGCCAACGTTATGCGCACAGAAGTTCCTCTCCTTGAGGCATGGCCAAGGTGTCCACTGAGAAGTGAAGCCATGCTAGTGATTGAAGAGGCAATGTGAACAGGGCCTTATTATGGTATCTCGTTCTACTCTTGGAAGTGAAGCTCAAGCGACCTCCATGTTTTTCAAAGGGCAATAATATTTCATACATCTCTCAGTGCATTTACGCAACATCTCATGTTGAGGCTAGGTAAATAAATTGTCTGCATAGTTAGCCATCCAAGAGG
This sequence comes from Rhipicephalus appendiculatus, assembly GCA_030522465.1. NCBI lineage: Eukaryota > Metazoa > Arthropoda > Arachnida > Ixodida > Ixodidae > Rhipicephalus > Rhipicephalus appendiculatus. The sequence continues at coordinate 24,517 of JALIZH010012027.1, forward strand.
GAGAGAGAAAAACATTAGTTTTATTTCAGCGCTGCTGCAGGATGTCTGGGAATTAGGGTGGCTTGGAAAGGTTGTGGCCTATGAGTTCTGTTTCAAGTACTGTCAGTTTGTGTTGCAATGAGCTTGTAGCGCCCACTGTTACCGCAAGGCACAGACGCTTAGATATCATGAGCTCAGCAGGCGTATTGGTGCTGGCAGCCAAAGACGAGAAAAATAAAGAGGAAGCTCGTGTTCGAGGCGCGAGCTCGGCATGAGCAGTTGCATTCAAGCAGTCGGCATCGCTGGTTGTGTTCTAACCGTGCGCTCTACTGCGACCCCGACGTTTCCGACTAGCTCAAGGGCCGTTGTAAGGCAGGCAGGCAGGCAGGCAAAGAACTTTATTAGTATCCGGAGGCGGCGCTCGACCCCCCTAAGGGGGGTGACACCGGTGGGCCGCTCCCACGACGGGACAGGGAGGTTAAATTCCACGGCCATGTTGCGGGCCCTCTGGATGGCCCTAAGCTGGTCTCCTTTGTCGTGGCTTGTGAGGAGATAGTTCCAGTCCGCCTCCATAGAGGGAGACTCGCTGCTCTCGCGCAACGCAGGGCATTGCCACAGCATGTGTTGTAGAGTACATTTGGGGTGACCACAGCGCGGGCACCCCGGATATATGCCATCCATGTATTTCGAAGCTCCAATATAATATTTCAGCCATATTTTTCTCGTTTAATCAGCCACTTTTCATGGGTGTGGGTCTTTTTGATAGTGCTTTAAGCATTGGTAAAGATGCCGGTTGAATAAATAATGGAACCAACAGACAATGAAGCCAAGGAACGTATTGGTATTGGGTATTTAATACCCTATAAAGTGGACGGGAAAGTGACCACTGCTATAGCTCAATTGGCTGAGCATCAGACGTGTTACTTGAAGGTTGTAGGTTCGGTGTTTACTGATGGCAAAGTTGCTTTTTTGTCCCCTTTAATTCCTTTCCATTTAGGTTATAATTACTTAGCTACAGTTAAAACACTACCAATAATGTACTTTCCTTGGCTGTGTTGTCTGTTGGTTCATTAGGTTTTTCATTAGTTGGTGTCTAACAAAAAAATGAGCCCTTTATCCATTCTCCTTCTTTCGTTCATTAATAGCGAGAGTCTTGTTATTGCAGACTTGATTACCTTAGGTGGTGTGTGAAGTTTTATTGGTCAGCTGCCAGTTTTTAAAAAGATCACGTGTTGCACGACGCCTCAGAAGGGAGGAAGTTTGGGCGTGTTGGTAGTTCATCGTACTTCAGATACCATAGCGCAATAAACGAACACGATACAAGATGAAAACAGGACTAGCGCTTACTTTTGACCAAGGTTTTATTGCAGATCCTGAGCATATATAAACACGCATCTAAAAGTGCATGAGGAAACAAGTCAAAGAAAGAAAGAAGGTAAATGTGCACGTGTCGTCTAAGCCAAACTATCAAGCTCTTAGATAAAAAAAAACAACACATGGCATGCTGACACATTCCTTTCCTGCTCTGGCTATCTCGGATGCTTCTACAGTCTCTTTTTATCTTGTCAGATTCAAAAGAGGATGACACTGTGGTTTTGCGTCACATATTTTAGAATGGGAAGCGAGTTGTCTACCTATGGCAGTATTCCTGACTATTGTTGTGCTCGAGCAGACGCACTTCAGGCATTGTCGTCCGGCCTACATAATATTATGCCTTCCACATGAAAGTAGAATTTGGTAAACATCTCTTCTTGTGCACAGGATGCAAAGATTTGTATGGTTGAACCTTAGTTGAAAGTAAGCACTAGTAGCTGTGGTATCTGAAGTACATGACGCCAGCTGACAAAAAAGGAGTTGCACTCTCACCGTCGTGATTTCAAGCGGAACTCGCTAACAGTCCTAGGATTACACATAGAAATACCCAATAAAGTGGAGAAGAAAGCGACTGCCACCGTAGCCCTATTGGTAGAGCGTCCGATGTGCAACCTGAAGGTTGTAGGTTCAGTCCCTACTAGCAGCAAAGCTGCTTTTTTGTTCACTTTAGTTCCTTTCCATTTGTCATAACTGCTACCCTATACAGTTGAGAGCCTACAAAGAATGGCCCCTTTGCCTTCCTTGGCTTCAGTGTCTGGTGCTTTCATTGGGTTGTCTAATAAAGAAACAAGCCCTTGATCCACTGCCAGTTTTTTGTTGACAATTGACACTCCAAGAGCATGCAGGGTGTATGGAACATTGTGCACATATGTCAAGCCAATTTTTTCCAGCTCTTATTGCAGGGCGTTCTGTGTGGGTAAACAGTCTATTTAGGTTTGGCACACCGTAAATCCCGAGCAAGTGCCTCCCTTCTTTTATCGGTAGACTGGAAATATGCACCAATGACCTGCCTGTTTTTATTTGCCCGTTGACGGCGAATGGGCCTGGGTCATTTAATGAGTGCGTATTCAATAAAGCATTTCATTAGAAGTATGTGTGTGCATTCTTTATTCTTAGCTGCTCTTCCGCCACCACCTTGAATTTTTATCTGTGACCGAGCAAGGGCCTCCCCTCCAAATCTTGTCAGATTATCTTTCACCTTAGGGGGGACGCTTGCTCGGGATTCTACAGTAAATGCATATAGTGGCGTTGCTTGTTGTCGAGTGCAGTGGAGCTGCTAAAGTCTTTTTTCGTTCTTCAAGCTTGCCCAGTTTTTTTTTAAGTACAGCATTCACATGTGGATCTATGCAAATGAGGATGATGTGCACATGTTGTGTTGCAGTTGCCTGTTAATGCCACAGTTTCAGCTGTTATTTTGGGCTGGTGTACGGGCCTTGGTCGTAGACATTAGTTCCATTCTTCTTAGTCATCGTGTGGTGTGTAGTGAGCCCTGTGCCTGGTAATGGCATATGTTGTACCTAGTCGGTCATGTTGGGCGAGTTTCAAATATACACTTTTTGCTTAGTTCGTTCCTGGGTTTACTTATTTGTGGCTCCATGTTCTGACGCATTAACAATACGTCATTGTTGCGCGCATTTTGCACGTTGGAGGGGGCGTTATTTGAAGCATGCTGTATGTTATTTGAAGCATGTTGTTTAAATGAAATTCAATATCTTAACATCCTCTCCGCTTGCAGAGATCGTTTTTCCCTAGTTATTTGGGATTCTGTGTATACTAGGAGGGAACATAGAACATATAGACCTGCTGTTTCCCTCCCAAGCATAGCACTGCAAGGAAATAAAAAGGTAGTAGGCACTAATGACAAAAAGCTGGAGAAGTTAAAAGTGTTTTTTTTATTTTCGTTCTAAGGGGACAAGCATTATTGAAAGGAAATTAATGGGAAAAACAAGATGCAGGTGTAATTGTAGCACGATTCCTCTCTTAATTTACAATGTGATGCAGTAAAATGTTTGCTGCTGCCCCCAGTAACCGCCGTAGTTCACTTAGCTGAGCATTCTTTCAAAAATCCACATTCCGATACGAGACTAGGAGCACTGCAACGACTATTCACAACATACACCTTTTGAATCGCCAATAAAAGCTTAACTGTTAACAATTTTCCTTAATTTGTTATCCTCATAACATGAGTGCAGCAGGGATAGCTCCACAGGCGTGACTTGTCTTGTTGGCAGCTGATATGTTGATCTCAATTATTTTCTTGTTACTTGTTCTTGTTTTAGTCAGAGTGCTGCATTCCATTTTCTAAATGCCCACTGCTGTTTCAATGCAGTGTTCTGGCTTTCACGTTTCTACCAAGTGTGCTTGTGCTCAAAATTTATTTTTTGCTTGTTTTATTACAGCAGCAAACATGTGCCGGAAAGGATGTGGGACATGCAGGAAAGGAGACTGGGACAGTCATGGGGCGCTTTCTTGATCATTCCAATCTCGATTCTTTCCTCACATATACTCTGGCACAGTTTGCTGCAGATTTCTGTAACTGTTGTATTGCTGAACAGCTGAGCTGTATGTATTCAATTTTTGAAATGGATTTTATGTTATGCAATAAAAAAGATACACAAAAGCTACTCAGACCCAATCCTCACTTTCTTTGACTATGATTTGAATACACTGGTTACATAGTCCTTTGAGGAGCCACTGACAATTGTTTAGTGGCCGGCAGACAGCGAACTGCCTGTGCTCTTCCAGGTTGTTAAATCGTTTCTTTATAATATTGTAGTGCATACAGACTGAGACACAAGGAAGGCAGATGAACACACACACTGTGTTACATTCATTGTTCATGTGCCTTGCTTGTCTTGTCTAGATGCACTACAACATTACTCAAAGACTTGATAACATATTGAGATTAAAAACAGCACGAGAAGAAGGAGACAAAAAGGGGACACGCACACTGCCATGCTTGAGTGCTGTCGTGCTTTCAAAGCTTAGAATGCATCCACAACCTCCGGTCATCTAGGATTACACTGCAGAGAGTGTGGATGCATTCCACGCTTTGAAAGCATGACAGTGCTTAGTCACTCCTGCAACAAAATTACTGGAATAATAGTCGCAGCTGCAAACTAAGAAAAGCAGGATGACACATGCGTAAGCATGGTGTCGCTGCTGCTGACCAAAAAAACAACACCGTTTCTTGATATGTGTAGTTAGATGAGGTAGCAGTTGTAACGAGCGGATGAGAAGTGCACATGGCTGTCGAACATTTCTTTATTTTCTTGTGTACGTTAAATATGTTATATGCTCTGCTGGAAATGAAGTCAGCTGTGAGTCAGCGCTCGTGTGTGTGCCCTTAGTCCTTGTCTTCTCGCACTGTTTTTCATTTCAATATACATCAAAACCAACTAGCCCATTAACAAGCATTAAGAAACTAGATAACGACAAGCCCACATTCCAACACTAGTTCAGCGACTTAAATGCAACGACTTCTCCTTTTATTGAAAGGTCACATATGTTTTGAAGGTGACATTAATTTATGACATTCACTAAATTTGATCTAAATCAACAGCTTACTTGAAGATCACTCAAAGGAAACGATTGCAGAGATGCTTTGAGGAGTGAATTAGGTGTGTTGCTGCTGCAACAGAACACCTTGAAGGTGAACATTGAGCAACAATGTACTATGTGGAAAGTATTTTAAGACTATTTCATTAATCAGCTCGTGCTCATTGTTGCAATACATCCTTTGACTCAAGTAGTAAATCTGTTCTTTCATTGAGTATAAAACAATTGGTGGTTTGCACTTCATTGCATCAACCTACTTCATTCATTGCCTGTGTTCGTTCTGTCCCCGTGTGCCTTATTACATTGAAAGGATGGAACAGGATGTAAAAGAATTTTTGCAATCGGGACTATTACATACGTGTTCTCTCTTAACACCCTTTCAGAAGACTTAACACACAAACAAAGCACTGCACAGTTTGCTCTAATGATTACGATACTTAGTGAAGCTCCATACAGATGCTGCATCTCATTATTCGGCTGAATCTGCAGCACTAATTTCCACTTAATAGCACTAAATACTGGCTTGGGTATTCAAGAAAATGGTGCAAAAAATGACAAGTAGTGGTAGAAGACGAAGCAGCCTGATGCCAGACCTTTTTAGTTAAGGGAAGGGCTCAGAAAACATAAAAGAGAGAGCAGGATAAAAGAAAGGCTGGGAAATTAACCAAGGCTGAGCCCAGGTGATTACACTACACCGGGAAAGGAGAAAGAACAGTTTAAGAAGAGAAAGTCCACTGTTGTAGGCATAGGTCGTCAAAAAAATTCGAACTCACTCAGACTCACTCAAGAAATATATTTTGCTCTGAGGACTCACTCGGACTCAGACTCACCAAAATTTTCCTCAACCGGGCTCACTCGGACTCAGACTCACTGTACTTTTACTTGACCAGACTCACTCGAACTCAAACTCACGGAGGTATTACTCAGCCGGACTCATTCAGACTCACGGCTTCACCTGAGTCTGAGTGAGTCGACTCATGAGTTCGTTAGCGTAAAATTAGCTTTTTCAATCTTGATGTCGATGCTGTTTAACGCCAATACCTTACGTAATCGGTGCTCTACAATACACCTTTGTATCTTGTACCTTCAAATATAAGTTATCAGTGGTTTCAACCCAGTAAGGTCAATTCTATGAAATACTCGTGTCGCACGAAATATCTTTATCAAGAACTTCCCCTGAAAGAGTTTGTGGGTGCAGGTCATCGCGCCCCCCGTCTCCTAACTCACGCGTCGGATAAAAAAATATCAGGTAGCACATTGTTGAAATATCTTTGAAAATATCTGAAAATGAGTAGATAGGACCATAGGTCGGCAATTGATGGTGGACCTCACTCAGACTCACTCACAAAATATATTTCGCGCTTAGGGCTCACTCGAACTCAGACTCACCAATATTTACATCACTCGGACTCAGACTCACGAAAATTTTCCTCAACCGCACTCACTCGGACTCACACTCACCAAAATATTACTCACCCGGACTCACTTAGACTCGGGCTCACGGCCCAATCTGAGTCTCAGTGAGTGTGAATGAGTCGACTCGTGAGTGAGTTTGCCGACCTATGGTTGTAGGTGCCGACATAGCAACAGTTTTGTGCTTTACGTTTCGGGCAGTCAATCAGTTTCATAGCCTTGAAAAATTTCAGCATCAATTTTGTTGCTTATCGCAACTTCGATGCACTGTCCCATGGTCCAAGCATCTTGTCAACCATATAGGCATTTCCGTGGAGGTGAGCTAGAGTTGCATGTACCTAGTTCAAGCCACTCATCTTTCAAAGATGGGCAGTAATACAGGAGATGCTCGATAGCCTCCTCCACAGAGCAGTCCTTGCATTAGGTGGTATCGCCCATATTAAGCTTGAATGAATATGCACTGGTGAATGCTACACAAAGGCATAGATAACATAGCAACATTTCTTCACCCCTGTAAAGACTAGGTAGCAGCTGCAGTTACAGCAGTGGGTCGAATTAATGCAGCGGAACGTGAGCTGCAGGGTGTGCCACTTCTGCAATGTCTTTCTTTGTGCCACCTTGCATAGGCTTTGGGCTGCATTAATTCAAACAAGATTTTTCCTTCACGTACTTTCCTGGCAGCTTTATTGGCAAGGTAGTTGCCAAAAATACCACAATTACTTAGCGGCCACTGAAACAAGACGTCATGTTGTTTTTCTATCATATAGTGGTGCGTTTCTTGTGTCAGACGCAAGTTATTTGTACAATCCGTGACGAAGAACTGACCACAGACAGTGCAAGCCACTTTTCGTTCATCAAACACAGCCAATCAATTAGCCGATACTTGACTAAAGTTTTTTTTGATGTCACCTCGAAGGGCAACAAGCTCTGAACTGGTCAACATTGTAATGTGGGAAAGTAATATCTGAGGTTAACGTGTTGCTATGGAATGACCACTGTGCCAGTGAAGCTGGTACGAGTCAAAGAGCCATTCGTGTGGACATTAATTTGGTAAACAGAAAAGGTATACCAGCAGTTTAGAGCTGCTTGCTTCAAAGCCAGAGTAGAAAGGTCAATCTCCTTATTCCTGGGACGGAAAGGTGCATTTCGGGTTGACGTAAGCATAACAAGACTGATGGTGAACTTGCCGAGGGTATGAAGCCCAATGGTGTTAAGGCATGATGAGTTTCGACTACTTTGGAGAATGATGCCTGTGGTCGTTGGTCTGGCATGCAGATGAGATTGCTTGATTTCATTCATGAAATATGGCGAATATGTGCCGTCAGCATGTTGGTTGAGATGTATGTTGTAATAGGATGGTCTACGAGCCAATATAACTGTTCCAGCTGTTGAGGTGCACCGCAGAAGACCGAGGCAAACGTTTAGTGCCTGTGCTAGCTTGTACACTCTGAAGTGCTTGGAGATTAGATTTGAAAGTTTTTGGAGAGCATTACAAAACAAGAGGCCTGCAAAGGTTCCTTATATGCACAGTTCGGTTGCTCTAGAGTTTTGACAAGATTGGAAGCTGGCAGACTGTCGACGGTGGGCTCGGTGCCTGACAATTAAGCTTGCGAAGTTGTGCCTTGCCAACCTTGCGAGGGAAAGCTGTGCTCTGTATAGAAAGGTTCTAGAAAACACTTCAGGCCTCTCTATTCAATCTGCTCAGTAATGTGCCTATTGCAATGCCAGCAATGTTGCATGACAGTTGGTATTTCAGCAAGGGGGCACGTAAGGCTATGGAAGGTATCAACTGAGATGCGTCGTAGAGCTCAAGCTTCATGAACCTTCCAGGTGTGAAGCAAGTGCACATTCGTCTGAATAATGCTAGGGCACTTTTGGTTTTAAAGAGAGGCCATGATTTTATCCTTGAACCCTGGATCACAATATGAGTTCATTCGATTTCAAGCATTGCTAGCTTCTTTTAATGAGCTGCTTGGCAGAAAACATATGCTCGACCATAGGCGTGCACACGGGAGGGGGGGGGCAGGGGGGGCGGCCGCCTCCCATTGTCACCTAAGAGGGGGGAGAGGGGCGCAAAGTCAGCCTCATACATTGACATAAGAGGGAGGGGGGTGCGCAAAGTCAGCCCCATGCATTAGGGAGGAGGCTCTGCGACGAACCTTCGACCCCCCTGAAGGGGAACCCTGCGCACGCCTGTGTTCGACCGAGTTATGCAATCGAATTCACGCGCGCTCTTTCCGCGCCAGTCATGCGCACGTTTAATCGTTTTTGAAGCTAAGGAGAGCATCACTTTCAACTGTGAACAACGAGCGGACACGAGAACGAGCAACCTTCGACGCGCCATCCTGCTTAGCATGACAATTCCACGGCATCGCTCGTCGATGCGGTCAGCCATGAGCTCGGGAGACTGCATTCTTTTTTCTGCGAAGGCTCTTTGTACTTTCGACTCAACAACAACGTTTCTCTTGTCTATTCTATACCTCTCGGAGAGAAAATAAGCGCACCCGATCTGAAAGCTGGCCCGTCGCCCCGCACGTGCTGTACAGCGTCAAACGCATGTGTTGCGCGAATAATATCGATTATATGTGTTTTAATCTAATTCCCTGAGATGAAATGCTACACAATACTGACCGTATAAACGCACCGACATCAACGTGATGCTCGCGAAGGACGTGGGAGACTGTACTACGTGCATCGCCGAGCGGAGATGAGATAGGAACACCGATCAGCTGGCTTCTGCCCGTCCTGCCTGTACTTCGTCAAACATCGCAGAAAACTTTTCTTAGGCGGCTGGTTGTAGTACATCAGGGCACGTTCGCTGCATGCTGTATGACGCCGGCAAATGGAAATGCACTGCGAAACGAGTCGTTCATGGTTCACCTCCGTCTCCGTGCGGGATGCGCAAACCGTCGGACGAGAATACACACAAACTGACTGACTGCCCGCGAGGGTTGTTCGCTCAAGGTCGTGCACACGCGTACACAAGCGCATATATACGCGAACGATGTCTCTCATACATGCAGAATTATAGCGTTAACTTGTAGCAGGTAATCAAATCGTCCATGATAACGTTAAGTGCATATATAAAGCCGCGTGATCGTGTGGTGCGGTGGTGTAGTGGTTACAGTGTCTGCTTATCACGCGGTTGGCCTGGGTTCAAATCCCCGTGGTGTAGTGTGTGTATGTTGATATGTGGTTTATGACTCTGTGCAGTGTTCTTGTGATGTGTGTATGCATGCTCATGAAGTAAACGGCTGAAAAAAAAAATGAAGCAGATGCACGATCGAAAAAAAGTAAAACAAATCTTTTTTTTTTCTCAAAATATTCGCGAAAAGTACCACATATATTTTGGCCGCATAATGAGCCATATGTAAGCCGGACAGATTTGACCTGAAATACCGCTTAACCAAGTCGACGGTATGCGTTGCTTTAAGCGGTCACTTTTAAACGGCCTTCTGGCAACGAGATGGCCCCGCATATGGAAGAGCCGCATAAACCTAGGCCGCATAAAAAAGAGCCGCTTAGCCAGGGGCCGCATGAACAAGGTACCGCATAACTAGGGGCCGCATAGAAAAGCCACATAAATAGGCCGCTTAGAGAGCCATTTATAAGCGTCGGAAATTTGACTTACTTTCCGCCTTATATGCGTTGTTTTAAGCGGTTGTTTGCTAAGAGTGTACGCACGATGACGACGAGCAGTGCATCCACATGCCGCGCACCCTCGCTACGCAGCCATCACAATTTCGAAGAACATGACGGGATAAACAACTGCCGGCGTTAGCCATTTCTACTCGCAAGGTTGAATCAAGCACATATATCAATTCGAAATAAAGGACTCGGTATAACAGAACCACTTCTTTTGAGACTAGTTGGATCACACTGAAACCTACACTTGGTGCGCAATCAGAAAGAAACAAGGGAGAAAGGATAGACTGCGCTCTATTTCGTCTCCCTTCTTATTTTTTCTGCTTGCGCAGCAAGTCTATATAAGACAACTATTTGTGCAGCTCACGCAACCTGTGGATGTTGTAGGTTCGGCTCGCGCAATTGAAAAGCGTCTTCTACATATACGTAACATTAACTTACGCTTTTTAGACTTCAGATAAGGCCGCAACGACTGTGCTATTCCGTGTTCATTATCAGTTTGTTTCAGTGGTCTTTCCAGGCTTGTAATCCTGGTGACCGCTCGGAAATTCCGATCATTTACCTTTTCCCCAGAAAAGTAATGCGACGTCATCGGTTAAGCGAGGAAACGTGCACTGCGGGGCGAAACCTGAGCGGCCTTCATAATAAGGTGGTTGCATTGTCAATTCGCGTTGCTCTTTCCACACCAAGGATTCGCGAATGCTTGTGGCCACGTTCTGGTGGTGAAGACTGTTGCCGATGAAGTCAGTAGCCAGGCAAAATGAACGTTGGCCGCATATTTCCGCCCACTCTCTTATGCACTGGGGCGTTGAACGCCGCATTGAATTGCAGCCGTTGCCATAAATTTATGTCTGTTCTTTTTAGGAGCGAAGCTCCTTAGGCCGCCCCGCCGTCGCCGTGGCCGTTGAAGCTCCCTGGCAAGGTGCCGGCTGTGGCGTCTCCCGCTAACGCGGGAGGATAAATGCGCTCTATGAGCGTTGGAACGCGGATGGCGTCTGCACGATGCGCAAATCGCGAGAATACGAACGCATGCGAAACGGAGGCAGATTAGCCTCCCTCTCCCTCTTTCTTCGACTCTGCCCTCTTCCCTCAAGTTGGTGAACGCGCTAAACCAACGCTTCACCCTGTTCTCCGCCCAGTGGTTGGTCCGTTGCCTGGACAATGAAATGCCGCGCGCGCCGAACTCCGCGTGCGTCCCGTTTCTAAGGAGCTTCGCTCATCGGTGGTATTCGTACACAGAACAACTGCTAGTTTTTTTAGATTGCAAACACGAAGAAACTCACTCGGAGTTACTCGCGTTCACAATGAGAAATATTTCGCTCAGGTGTGTTGGCCGATATGCTCTACGCAAGGAACACTCAAAGGGGTTTCCACACGCAGTGATCATTATCATACCGAAGCAGTGTCAAATCTTACACACTTACAAGTTTGCTAGATCTGCAACCCCGTGTTTATGAAATCATAAATTCAAATAAATTTTTATAATCAACGACTACAAGATACATGGTTACAAATTATATACGTATTATCCAAAGAATAATGGGGAAAATGTCGCACACAAGGTGAGGACCACCGAGCAAACTTGGTTACGCACCCACTGCGTTTTAATAATACAGAGTATATGTAGCAAACAGCGTAAGCCCGAGGAGAGCCTGACGAAAAGTTTGAGGGTGCCTACTGGAAGTATTGAGGTAGAAAGCGCTGGTGTGCAATTATTACCGGGTGGGTTCGGGATTTGAAATCTACGTCCTAAAGTTATTCACAACTGACACTGGATCATTCCACGCTAACTGTCCCAACCCAGCTGTCCCAGCTCGCCAAAACTCAGTTTCTATAAAAAATCTTAGGAAATTATGCACATATAGACATTAGTTCAGCAGTATTTTCCCCAAATATTTTTTAGCGACAAAAATTTTTTTGCGCACGTCACCACCTTTTGAAATTAATGAAATGGTTGAAAACCAGCCACGACAAGAAAATTTCCTATAAATCGACCGTTTTGCGCATTCTTTCCACACTTACTCCTTTGCGTTTTTCGAGAACCGCGCTTTTATTATAGGACAGTTCATTATAGTAGCTTTATATTTTTCGCCCCTTAGCGCGTGAGCAAAAATTGAATAAAATAGAGGGTTTTCGAGAATTTTCCAACAAAAGGTGATTACTGATAAAATGCATAAATTACATCTATCACACTCTTCGTAAAATGTACCATTTTCTATAATTTTTGTTTTATCTGTGTGCGACGCATAGGCCCTAAAATAAAATCTTAAACTTGGCAAAAGCACCACTTTTTCCTATGTTGAGACGTCTGTAGCACCATAACGTGGTCCAAGAAAAATTCTGCGGAAAAGCCTATACGATTGAGAATCATAGCTATTTCACAGTAAGTTTAATAGAAGTAATTTTCGTTTGAGGGGAGAAAGAAAACCGGAAATTTAGTCCCACCATTGCATTATTTTCCTATGGGGGGCACTACAAACCAACTGACCTTGCTGCATAAAAAAAGAGTTGTAGTGTAGTCGCAGTACATGGTTTTAAGTTCTTTTTTGTTAGTACTGTATTTTGCATACTACATACTGAGGTGATAATAAACAGAGGTAAAATATAACAGTGCGATTGGCTTACATGGCACTATGTCCCGAAAAATGAATCGCGTTATTCATTGCACTGGCGCTTACCGTAGGCAGCGGCCGACAACTACGGCACAAAAATCGGATGCCGTGATCTCATCTGTAAAACAGCGCATGTTACCAGACTGACAAATCTTACTAAAACTAAAAGCTCCTCCTTGCAACCACCCAAATTAAGCTGTGAAAAATAGCTAGGCGGATCCCGTCCGTAGGGTCGCGGACGACGTATACGGAAGGCGTGAATGCGCATGCGTGGTCACATCGCGCGCCGTTTCTTGCGGACTGCAAATATGAATCTCGCGTGGATCAGCTTTAAATGGCCACGCTCACGGACTCCATTCGCCGGTTTACATGGGCGTTGAGACTTAGCTTTTTTTTTATAACGGGAATTAATTCTCATAGCCGCATACAATAAGTAACGCGATTCATTGTTGGGGACATCGTGGCATGTAAGCCAATTCCATTGTTACATTTTTACTTCTGTTTATTATCACCCGGATATGTAGCATAAGAAATGAAGTACTACCAAAACTAACTTAAAACCATGTACTGCGACAACACTACCACTTTTTTACGCAGCAAAGTCAGTTGGTTTCTATTGTCCCCATGGTAAAATGATGCAATGGTGGGACTAAACTCTTTTTTTTTTCTACACTAAAACGATAATTGCTTGGATTAAACGTTATGTGAACAAAGTTGGTATGATTCTCAATCGTTTCCGCTTTTCTGCAGATTTTTCTTCGACCACCTCACTGTGCTACAGACGTCTCAATATAGGCTAAAGTGGCGCTTTTGCCAAGTTTAGGATTTTATTTTAGAGCTTATGTGCCGCACACAGGCAAAATAAATTAATTAGGAAATATTAAGTTTTATGGAGAGTTCTAAAGAAGTAATTGATGAATTTTTAAATAACCGTCTTTTGTAGGAAAATTCGCAAAAACGCTACATTTTACTCAATTTCATCCACGCGCTAATGTGGAAAAATATAAAGCTACCATAAGAGACTGTCCTATAATGAAAGCACGATGCTAAAAAACGCGAAAAAACAAGTGTGGAAAGAATCTGTGACACGGTCCATTAATAGAGGATTTTCTTTTCGTAGCTAGTTTTCGACCTTTTCGTGAATTTCAAAAGCTGGTCACACGCGCCAGAAATCTTTGCCGCTCTTAGTATTTTTTGCAAAATGCAGCAGAAATAATATCTATATCTGTATACTTTTCTCTGACTTTTTATAGAAATTGATTTTTGGCCGGCGCCATGGTTGGGACAACTGACGTGGAATGACCCCACTACACTTTCGTCAGTCTTTAAAAACACAATAATCGCATAAGAGAATTGTGGCGAGCAAGCATCATGGTAGTCTGTTCACAATCGACGCTATACCAAAGCACAGTATACCAAAGCACAGTTATGCACTACATGGATGTATACGTCATAGCTAACAACATATCAGACATCGCAATGAAGACACTAATATGCGGCATATATTTCGCCCCCCCCCCTCCCCCCCCGATCACACATGTATCTGCGGATCCACTATGTCTCAGTGTGTGAAGTGCCCACGAAATTATTCGGAGCACCAGACCGGTGGCCGCTCATCGGGGAAGCACACCGGCGAGAATATACAGCGATAACCTGCGCGTGCGCGGCATCCCTAGCAAGCAAGCCTCGCTCCCCAGTGTATCTAGATAGGCGTTGCCTTGCGTTAAAAACTATGCTGTTTTTCCCTTTTAGCGCTGCGACAACACATCCGGAAGCTATCGAGGCCTCTTGACTACACCGTGCTCGCGTTTTATGCAGTTGAATCTGAAAACGCACGCGCAATCCTTGTGGCGCGACATTAATTAACTCTCAATTATGACCTTTTAATTGACTCGTAATAAACAATGAAACTAAATGAACTCTTAATTAGTCTTTTTTGGTGTGACCAGTCTTATTACTGAGTCTTGATTTGGAGTTGTCTATTACTGTCCGCACCACTTACTTACTTTTATTTCTAAGTAATTGCGCTCAATTGATTAGTAATGCACTTAACACACATTAGTAAAGCTGTCGTCTGATATCGGTGTTTTGGTCCTGTTAATTATTCTAATTTCCTTAAAGTAGTCTTGGGACCCTTGAATTACTCTTAGTTACTTGGTGCTTAATTAACTTTTGCATGTTTTATTGAACTGTAGAGGTGTAGTAGGGCGCTTTCTGATTTTTGCTACTCCAAATGTTTAGTAGGATTGATCGTCCGCCGCGGTGGTGTAGCGGTTAGGGTGCTCGACTGCTGACCCGTAGGTCGCGGGTTCGATCCCGGCCGCGGCGGTCGCATTTCGATGGAGGCGAAATGGTAGACGCCCGTCTACTGTGCGATGTCAGCGCACGTTAAAGAACACCAGATGGTCGAAATTTCCGGAGCCCTCCACTACGGCTTCCCTCATAATGATATCGTTGTTTTGGGACGTTAAACCCCTGATATTAGACGGATTGATCGCTGGGCGAGTTAGTAGTTCACAAATACCTGCAAGTGTCACGCAAGTGTTGTGGGCGACGGGTGACCGGGAGGCCAAATTCCGCGCCTAATGAACAAGTTAATCGTTTTACATTCAAAGGCGCCGATGCCGATTAACGCGCATGCGCGAGCGCGTATGTTCCATGCGTGCACACGCGCGGACAGAGCATTTTATACAGACCGCTTCCGCACAGCCCCCCATGTGAAACGCTAAAACACACCCAACTCAAATCTTTTGGGGCAAGGCAACACCTATCTAGATGTACTGGGGAGCAAGGCAAACCTGCAAGGGTACACCGCATGCCCACAACCCAGAACTACTTTTTCACCGGCGCGTGCCACCGACGAAATGCTACCACTCCAGTGCTCCGAATAATTTTGAGGGCACCTGTACATATGCAATGTGGAAAGTTCGGTAGGTGCTGCTCTTATCCAACGAAGAAGCGGAAAGCCTGGCTGCATCGCGTAAGACAAATGAGCTGCAACGACGAAGTATGCTGTGCCTAAATGGACCCTTTGAACTCCTGATTCAAACAGTTTTGTTTTAGATGCGAAGCAGCTCTTTGACTAGGCTGTGTAACGCTGTCCCTCTGTCCGTGCGTCCGTACGAACGCGCCGCAACGCGCTCCCCTCGCCGCAGGTGTTGGAGCGGTGCCAAGTAGGTCACGCCGCAGCTGCGCGTTGACGTCACGCTCTCCTCGCAGTGCGCGCTGACGTTACTCTCTCCCTCGCCT
Source organism: Rhipicephalus appendiculatus (assembly GCA_030522465.1). Classification (NCBI taxonomy): domain Eukaryota; kingdom Metazoa; phylum Arthropoda; class Arachnida; order Ixodida; family Ixodidae; genus Rhipicephalus; species Rhipicephalus appendiculatus. Next base: position 40,347 of record JALIZH010012027.1, read on the forward strand.
GCCGCGCGCTCGCCGCAGCGCCCGCAGCTGCTGCCTGACGCGCGCCTAACGTACGCGTTGAAACATGTCTGTACATGTCACCTCTCTCTCGATTCACCCTCTCCACCGCTCCCATGCACAACGCTGCTGCTTCGCATCCCATCAGGGTTCCCTTTGGGAAGATGGTGTAAATTTTTTTGCATGTATTTGGCAAAATACTGCAGATTATCGCGAAGTGCCCATTACCCGTCTGTAAGGCGACACACGCACCTGATGGCGGATCCTTTTGTATTGAGTGGGAATAGCGGCGTGCGCAGGGTTCCCCTTCAGGGGGGGGAGGGGCGACGCACTGGCGTTGCGTTGTCATAGAACACTACTAACACTCAGAAAGCCTGGCTTGGACTGCAGCTTAAACGCTATTCTTTAAAGCCATGCTGGCGAGGTCATGTGGGTTTCAGCACCACAAGCATTGTTGTTTCAGGGCGAGCGCCTCAAGATGCACGCAAGGCTTTTGCCATAATAATAGTAATTATTTTGTGAACATACATTTTTGCAACCTAATCTACCAACGTGTGTACGCGTTTGGGTGATACTAAAGAGTTCATCAAAAGTACTCAAATGAGCTGTAGCTTGGTTAGATTTGCGCAGGAATACTCGTGATACACTAAAACGCCCTCTTGCAAAAACGAAAGCTCCTATTATTAACTGGTAACCTGCAGAGCCGTAGTGTCACCAAAAAGGTCGCGAAAAGTTCGTAAATGCGCGCGAGATCGAAAAATATCTGTCGCCGTCCGTAACCTCATTTTTCACTAGCAGCTGCAGGTTCTTTGGGAACACTTTTTGACGTGTACGATACAACTACGCATACTGGGTTTCGTAAATTTTGTAGCACCTGCTTCATAAAGTACCAACGGACGTACAATTATAGTAAAATCAGTGCTCGTATGTTTATTATAAATGTCATCGGAAGGTAAAAGTGAGCTTGTACTAGCGAATGACATTGTATAAGCCGGATATGACCGAATGCCTTCCGCTTGACGAAAAACAGAGTGGTGCACGCACAGGTCCAGGTATTTGTGTTTCCCGTCAGGAAAACCAATGTTGACTGACAGTGGAAATGTGTGGAGTTAGTGCAGGTATATCATGTAACGTTATTCAGAAGGACATCTGGATGAAAAATACTGCCGCACGTTTGGATTTCCAGTTCACGACTGCACTGCGACAAGGCATGTGCAAGGAAGCGCTGCTAGGAATATTACAGCAATGTGCGTGTGGTACTGCATAATCTTCCACCGCATTGACACTTAAAATACGGTATATTGTGCACCGTTTAGAACGACGGATGGCGGCGTAATGCTAGAGGCCTGCGTACTATGTACTGTCAGTGCATGTTTACGAACACGAGATGGTCAAAATTTCTGGAGCCCTCCACTACGCCGTGCCTCAGAATCATGTCGTGGTTTAGCGCGTAGGATGCCATTAATTATTATTAATATTATTATTATTATTATTATTATTATTATTATTATTATTATTATTATTATTATTATTATTATTATTATTATTATTAATATTATTATTATTATTATTATTAGTGGTAGTACTAGTAGTAGTAGCAGTAGTAGAAGTGCTAAATTTTATTTTAATTACTATTTTTGAACAACAGCTATTTCGACAAATTGGTAGGGATTCATGATAAAGATGGTGAGCGCGCAGAAACGGACACAAGAGAAAAGATCAAGACATCACAAGTGCGGACTATCAGTTGAAAGGGCGCACACGGCGAAAAGGAATGTAGACTAAAAAACTGAGGTGTTGTATATGAAGTGCCTTTTAGCTGCGAGCGCTGCCAGGTAGGGTAGACGGGCCGCTGCGTTGATCAGAGATTATTGTAGCATGAGAGGTCGTTAACCGGAGGCTCACCATCTGTTCCACCTTTTCATTTTTGACGGCATAAACTCATACCACAATTCCATGAATGTGCAGTGTTGTACAGACAGAAGAATCAAGACACGCGTTCGATGGTAAAGCGCTGGGGTAGTGACAGCGCATGCGTGAGCCAGCCATCGAGTAAATTGCACAAGGAAGAACTGAAATGCCTGGCTAGTTGCTTCTCGTGTGTATCCGCGTGTCCGCCGGAATGACAGGTGACGCTGCATGTCCGTGCAGTGCAGATAAAAAATTTTAGCGGTGGAGCCGCTCAAGATTTGGCACCACTGCGTGGTTCGAACAAAAAGGAGGAGGCCACGTGACATCCTCGCTTCCACGAGCTCAAGGTGCAAGATAATTTTAATATCTGGGGTTTAACGTCCCAAAACCACGATATGATTATGAAAGACGCCGTAGTGGAGGGCTCCGGAAATTTAGACAACCTGGGGTTCTTTAACGTGCACCTAAATCTAAGTACACGGGCCTCAAGCATTTTCGCCTCCATCGAAAATGCAGCCGCCGCGGCCCGGATTGGATCCCGCGACCTTCGGATCAGCAGTCGTGTGCCATAACCACTAGACCAGCGTGGCGGGGCAAAGGTGCAAGAGCGCAAGCCGCAAGGAACCTGCAGTGCCCCTTGCTCTCTTCGTCCTCTTCTTCATCTCGTCCTTAGCTACAACCAGAATACGTGCTCCAATTTGGCGTGAGGTGAAATAACTCTGATGGGGGGAGAGAACGAGTCCAAAAAGACAGAAAGAAAGAAAGGAAGAAAGAAAGAAAGAGAGAGAGAGAGAAATAAAAAAAGCAGAGTGGAATAGAGCGGAAAACAGGGCAGAAATTAAAGCAGCCTCACACTAGTGGTGCCAAGCCTGAAGGAAGTGCGAAGCTGGGCAGCCGTCTTTGTTTCTCTTCGGTTTTTCTCTTTCTTTCCTCCTATCTTTCATTCATCTTCTCTTTTCCAGTCTTTCTCTATTTTTTCACCCTCTTTATCTGTATATACTTCTATTTTCCTCCTTATTTTTTTTCTCTTTCTCTCTCTGTTTCTATTACCTGCTTTCTTCCTCTCTTTTTCTATTTTGATACGATGTTTTGCCTGCATTACGCCAAGCGACGCCAGCATACGACAGCCGGGTCCCTGAAGTGCTCCGCACTTAATATCATCATCAAGGCGCTAGAAGAACAAGAGGAAGAAGCCTTCTCCTTGGCGCGAGCGCGCTCTCTATGTGCTATATCATCATCAGCCTGTCTACGCCCACTGCAGGGCAAAGGCCTCTCCCATGTTTCGCCAATCAACCCGGTCCTGTGCTTTCTGCTGCCACGTTATACCTGCAAACTTCTTAATCTCATCTACCCACCTAATTTTCTGTCTCCCCCTCACGCGTTTGCCATCTCTTGGAATCCAGTCAGTTACCCTTAATGACCAGCGGTTATCCTGCCGACGTGCTACGTGCCCGGCCCATATCCATTTCTTCTTCTTGATTTCAACTATGATATCCTTAACCCCCGTTTGTTCCCTGACCCACTCTGCTCTCTTCCTGTCTCTTAAGGTTACACCTATAATTTTCCTTTCCATCGCTCGCTGCGTCGTCCTCAGTTTAAGTTGAACCCTCTTTGTAAGTCTCCAGGTTTCTGCTCCGTAGGTAAGTACCGGTAATATGCAGCTGTTATATACCTTCCTCTTGAGGGATAGTGGTAGACTACCATTCATGATTTGATAATGCTTGCCGAATGAGCCCCATCCCATCCTTATTCTTCTAGTTATTTCACTCTCATGGTTCGGCTCCGCGGTTACTACCTGTCCTAAGTAGACGTACTCCTTTACAACTTCCAGTGTCTCGCCACCTATCGCAAAGCGCTGTTCTCTGCCAAGATTGTTCCACATTACTTTAGTTTTATGCATATGTGCTATATATGGCTATCCTATGCGTAGTTTTGCCTGCGTTACGCCAAGCGACGACGACAGCATACGACAGCCCTGGCCCCTAAAGTGTAAACTGATCCGCATTAAGTAATCTATTTTGACGCTTGTTCATAATTTACCAAACCTCTAGAGTCCACCTCTCACATTTAAAAGTACTGTTTGACAAATGCCTCCCCAATTCTTCTGAACAATCACTTGTGCTCGTCCAAAGAGTGCTTCAAGTTTAACAGGACTATATAGAGTGACACTAGAACTGAAGCAGTTTCGCGACGCACTGGTCGATTTACCAGAGCTTCGCCAGACATAGCAGAAATGCCCTGCATAAAGGATGATCACGTCGATATCGATGGCTGCTAAAATTCGTCTGCGATGTCCCTATTGTTATTGATGCACTGTCCTATTTTATCTTTTTCGACGCTTCATCGCTGTAAACTGCAGAGACTTTACTGCGCGACCACAGATATGTGGAGTACGCTAAACATATGTGGACTGCCTGGGTGACGCCGATGAAACCACTGGGGAGGCGACTACAATGAAACTGGAGACTCGTCATTCAGCAAGTATCATTTGTCTCCAACAAAGACATCGTCGGTAGGCATAGGCGTGCGCACGTGGGCGGGCCGTTGCCGAGTCACTTAAGAGGGTGGGCGCAAAGTCAGCCCCACACATTGACATAATAGGGAGGCGGGGGGGGGGGGTGCCCTCTGTGACGAACCTTCGCCTCCGCTGAAGGGGAACCCCTGCGCACGCCTATGTTGGTAGGCACGATATTCAACGATATGTACTGAGATTTGTTTGTGCCCAACTTAGCAGAAGAATATGCTGATCACACAACCACGCCATCACTAAATTTTTAAAATAGTGAAATCCTTACCGATAAAAATTGTGCCGGCTGCGACCAAAAATATGTGCTGTATAGCATTTACAGTCACAATTGGCAGTACCAAGCGCTGTTGAAATGTAGTTCGCAACGGAAATGATACAAACAAAAACAAATAAAACGAACCATCAGTGATGCTGAGGTTTTTTTTTTCTTTTTTAGAAATGCTGCATCCTCTGGCCCAGATGTTTGCTGCCAGCGGGTTTCCTTTGCGATAACGTCACACAGGATGTAGCAGAAATCAACAAAAGGCTTGCCATTTGTAATGTTCTTTGGAACAGCTTCATGCGACTAATTTAGCAGACATTGTGGCACATTTCCATCCATGCGTTTAAATCGCAGTGCATCGTACTGAGCATAATTTAGTCCACAAAATTACTATTAGCTGGCATACCTCTATGTTTTTATATTGTGTCAGAGAATGGCAGCGTTATAGAGCAGAAATGGGTTTTATAATGATAATTAGTAACAGTAAAGCGGTGTGATTTTAAGCTGAAGTGGTTGCTTGGACAAGATGGTACAATATACTTAGGGCTCCTTGTTTTAAGAGTTTCTTTTTCTTGAAATTCGGTGGGTGTTTTTCGGAGTTCATTTTTTTAGGAAATTCGGTGGTATCGGAGGTTATATGAGATTTGAGATTTGGTTTATTTTCTGCACATGTAACAGAAAAAGCGAAGCAAAAGCAAAAGGCTACAGAGCCTGACGGAGGCTTTTGCTCCGAGATACAGTCTGACACAGACATTCGACAGACAAGTTTGGCGTATTTACAGAATCAGTTTGACAAAAAACAAAAAAAAAACATCAGCAAGCTTTGACTGGACAACTATAAAAAAAGAAAGCCAATGCAGCATGTTATAATAAGATATGTAAAAAAATGATCATTTTCATACATATATATACACACATATATATATACATATATATATACATATATATACACATATATAAAGTGCAATGATAAAGCAAAAGTGCAGACATACATTCATACACAGCTTGAACAAAACAAAAAAAAAACGAAGAAAAAAAAAGACAGTGTAATTGTACAATGAACACGTTGGACACATTGCGAATGTTTGACACAATGATATAAAAGAAAAATATACCAAACGCCCGATTAGCCGTATTCAATACAATTATAAAGAAGAATTTCCTTAAACCTATTTTTTGAAGTTTTCCTATTTAGGTCAACTACGTGTTCCAGTTTATTGAGGAGACTCGTAAATCTCCAATATTCCGAAATTTGGTGTTTAATTTTTCTTTGTTGGTTGTTGCAATGTCTTATTAATTTTATTTCCATGAAAATGCATTGCATTATTACTGATAATCCAGGAGATAGTCAAGCTGCTGCTCATGTTTTCCCCAACGTCGTCATCTTCTTGATGAAAAATAAAGGACATTTTATTATTATGATTCTCAATACTCCGTATTCTTAGATGAAATGATATCTGAACACGAAAACGTGTCAAAAAGCTATGTGTATTTTAGATGTCTGGAAGGTACTGATGCAGAACTGTCGGATAATTGACTATTCAAAACATCGATAGTGTCTTCTGAACAATAGATAGTGTAAAGAAACTATCTATAGTACTATTTTCGATACTATTATCACCAGTACTGTCAGTAGTAGTAATGTCGGTGCTTTGAATAACTCTGCTGTTGGCGGCCGGGGATATTGCGAAAATACATTTGCGGTAGCCTACTGTCAGCAATACTCCGTTTACTTAATTTATGAGCAATTTTTTTTGGCAAAATAAGTATTCCAGCAGTGAAAATTCACCAATATGTCAATCAATAAATTGATATACAAAAGTAAGCACTTGCACCTTACAATCAACAAACCTATTTCTTGATATTGAGACCTCAAAACTATAAAATACGGTATAAATTTGAAGGCGCACAGTACTGTCAATTATAACTGTCTCGTACCCTGTGAACTTGAATAATTCAATTTAATTTTCATGTGTCATCCAAAAATCATGGTGAAGGAGCGCATGCATGTCAACCGCGGCCCGTGCTATACGGTTATGTGCAACACGTATATAGACGAAAGGGTTTGACGACGTACGCGACGAGATTTTAGTTATTCGTGTGATGAAGAGCCCGACATATTCGTGAAACCCTCTTATCCTCCCACACAAATTTTGGTGCACCCAAGTTAAGAAGGTGATCACGAGAGCACCCAGACCTGGGCGGCCAGCTAGGACGGACGGACGGACGGACGGACGGACGGACGGATACGCTGAAAGTCACCCAAGTTCGCACAAAAATGCTTCGCATCTAATAATAACGGAATATATCAAGCAAGCACCACGTGTACTTTGCCGATGGTTAATCAGCACACTAAGAAAAAAGGGGGGGCGCGAGGTGTTGAATGCAAGAGGCTGTGAACGGAGAGCAGCGGGCAAGTACAATTCAGCCTCTTCGTGGTGGGGCCGCCTCCTGCCCGCGCTTGAAGCTCTGGGGAGGGCTTGGAGGTGAACGCCGTAGACGATGGAGAGACGGGTGAGTTCATTTCTGCCTCTATGGGGCAGGTCCACCGCCGCATCTCGGCTCGTTCTACTAGCGTGCAAATATGCGCTGTAGTGAAAAAAAATTACACCATCTCCCACTAAAGGGAACCATGAGGGGATGCGAAGCAGCATTGCGGGTGCACACCAAGTTTCCGTTTACGTTCACTCGGCCGTCGAAGCCAAGCGTCGGCGTCGAGCTACCGCTTCCGCTACAGAGAGACAACGCGAGTCTGCGGCGAGGGTAGCGAGGCTTTCGAGACAACTGCAGCGAGCGGGAACCGACGGAGCGACCGCACGATTCAAGCGAGACTTCCTCGACCGAGTGCACGCGCTTATATGAAATGCGGGAGGGAGAGGAGGAAGTGGGTTTACAGGCTGCAGCGCGGAGGGAGGAGAGAAGGCGACCGAACGCCTGCGTAAACGCCTCCGTAAAGGAGGAGCGTGCGCGGCCGCAGCGCGGGGAGGAGGAGAGAAGGCGACCGAACATCTGCGTAAAGGAGGAGAGTGGGAGAGAGAGTAGGTGCATGCGCAGTAACGGTGGTCAGGACGCACACCGGATTCAGCTCGGCTCTAAGACGCTTCCCACCTAAAAGAGCACGTGCGCTTGAGTTCTGCGACTTAGCATCGCTCGCCTCGCAATCGTGCACCGCCAAGGGGTGGTGTTGGAGAAGGGGGCGGGTTGCCGTAATCGATTAATAGAAGGGTTTTATTCGATTAATTCGATTACATGAAAGACGAAAATCGATTACGAATAATCGATTAACCGTGCACCTTTAATCAATTAACCTACTGATCGTTAATCGATTTTACCATCCCTAGCATTTCAGTATCTGTATTCAGGGATCTTTTCTGGGTACCTCCGTGCAGCCTTGCCAGAGACCTAGCTCAAGAACTGGGGTCGCCTCCACACTTTTGTTAATTACAAGCTTTAACTGCGTCCCACCTATCGGTGCTGAATACACATAGAACAATCAACAAGGGTGAGTATGATTTATTTACGGCCGCTTCAAGGCATACTGTAAATATTGGAGCTCAATCTAAGAGAACAACCCCATGTTGTATCGACCATGCTATTGTCACGTGGCTGTGACGTCGACGAAGGCAGCAGGCGACGTGGTTAAGATGAAACTGTTTATTAGGCCGAACTTGTGGCCGGTAAACGGAAAGTAAGATTACAGCAATACACTCTGGCACTGATAGCGGCGAACAGAGCGTCGGCCGTCGATCAAACTGAACATCGTTGGAGCGCGCCGGCTTTTATGCATCACGCGTCGAACATTCTAGCCTTATCACTGGTCATCACGCAAGCTCTGGAATAATCTCGAGTGGTCGCGTCTTGGGCACAATCTTAACAAAACGATCTACAATAATCGCGAAGGTTCCAGAACAATAAGGCGCGGTTTGAGCTGAGCTTTGCTGACGGTTTTTGTGGGCGAAAACCGAATACAACAAAAGTGAAAATAAGAATAGCGCGTGGCAATGCCTCCCTCTGAAAAGGCATCGTCCCGATGCTTAAAACAGAACACGGGGGGAAAATGCATGCAATAATAAATCACAACAATAAAGAAAGAAAGTACAATAATTAAGCAATAAGTGCAGTCCTCAGGTTTGCTAACGCGCGTAATACGGCTTGAGGCGCACGACTTGGACGACTTCAGGTCGCGCACGGCGCCGTTGAGAGTTCGTTATGCCGTCCGGAACGACCTCGTAGTCCAGAGCACCGAGACGTCGAAGCACCTTGTACGGCCCGAAGTATCGCCGAAGGAGTTCTTCACTAAGTCCACGTCGGCGTATCGGTGTCCACACCCAAACGCGGTCGCCGGCCTGGTATTCCATGGAGCGTCGTCGAAGATTGTAACGGCGGCTGTCGGTCGTCTGCTGATTCTTGATGCGCAGGCGGGCGAGTTGTCGGGCTTCTTCAGCGCGCTGAAGGTAGACGGTGACGTCGAGGTTTTCTTCGTCGGCGACGTTGGGCAGCATGGCGTCGAGCGTCGTTGCCGGGTTCCTACCGTAGACCAACTTGTATGGCACCATCTGTGTCGTCTCCTGCACGGCCGTGTTGTATGCGAACGTCACGTACGGAAGGATGGCGTCCCACGTCTTGTGTTCGACGTCGACGTACATGGCCAGCATGTCGGCGATGGTCTTATTTAGACGCTCGGTCAGGCCGTTGGTCTGTGGGTGGTACGCGGTGGTCCGGCGGTGGCTTGTGTGGCTGTATCCCAAGATCGCCTGGGTTAGGTCAGCCGTAAACGCCGTACCTCTGTCGGTGATGAGAACCTCTGGGGCGCCGTGTCGAAGGACGATGTTCTCAACGAAGAACTTGGCTACTTCGGCGGCACTGCCTTTGGGCAGGGCTTTTGTTTCGGCGTAGCGGGTGAGGTAGTCGGTGGCCACGACGATCCATTTATTTCCGCAAGTCGACGTTGGGAACGGCCCCAGGAGGTCCATCCCGATCAGCTGGAACGCTCGCCGAGGAGGCTCGATCGGCTGAAGGAAGCCTGCTGGTCTTGTGGGTGGTGTCTTCCGTCGCTGACAGTCTCGGCACGTCCTTACGTAGCGGGCGACGTCGGTGGCAAGGCGCGGCCAGAAGTACTTTTCCTGTACTCTTGCGAGCGTGCGGGAAAGTCCGAGGTGTCCAGCCGTCGGGTCGTCGTGTAGTGCCTGGAGGACTTCTGGTCGCATTGCTGCAGGCACCACGAGAAGGTAGTCGGCTGGAAGTGGCGAGAAATTCTTCTTTGTGAGAACGCCGTTTCGCAAGAAAAACGACGTGAGTCCTCGCTTGAATGCCTTTAGAACAATGGCGGTCTTGCCTTCGAGATACTCCACAAGGCCCCTGAGTTCCGGATCGGCTCGCTGTCGTTCGGCGAAGTCGTCGGTAGTTATGGTTCCCAAAAAGAAGTCATCCTCCTGGTCATCCTGCGGCGGCGGGTCGACGGGGGGCGCGAGACAAGCAGTCGGCGTCAGAGTGTTTTCGTCCGGATTTGTAAACGACGGTGACGTTGAATTCTTGAAGTCTCATACTCCATCTTGCGAGACGACCTGAAGGGTCCTTCAGGTTAGCTAGCCAACACAAGGCGTGGTGGTCGCTCATAACTTTGAAGGGCCTGCCGTAGAGGTAGGGGCGAAACTTTGACGTTGCCCAGATGATGGCAAGGCACTCCTTTTCTGTTGTGGAATAGTTGGCTTCTGCCTTGGATAGCGACCGGCTAGCATAACTGATGACCCTTTCCACGCCGGCAGTTCTCTGGACAAGTACGGCGCCGAGTCCTACGCTGCTTTAGGGATGGTAAAATCGATGAGCGATTAATCGATTAATCGATTAAAGGTACATGATTAATCGATTAATCGTAATCGATTTCTGCCTTCCAATTAATCAAATTAATCGATTAAAACTTTTCGATTAATCGATTACGGCAGCTGCCACCTCCACCCCCCAATACCGCCCCTTGGCCGGTGCGCATGAGTGCGAGGCGAGCGATGCCGAGACGCAGAAGTCGAGCGCACCTAATATTTTTTCACTACAGCGCACATTTATACGCCAGTGGAACGAGCCCGAAGCCGTCCGCGGCCCTACCCCATAGAGGCAGAAATGAACTCGCCCTGGTCTCCGTCGCCTACGGACCTACGGCGCCCACCTCCAAGCCCCCCCCCCCCCCTAAGGCTTCAAGCGCCGGCAGGTGGTGGCCTCACCCCGACGAGGCAGAAATGTACTTGCCCGCTTCTCTCCGCTCACAGCTTACTGCATTCACCTCCTGTCGTCCCCCCTTTCTTCTATCGTGTGCTGGTTAACCGTCGGCAAAGTACACGTGGTGCTTACTTGCTATATTGCGTTATTATTACATTTTGGTGTACATACTGCTTCGTTTGTCATGTCGTAAAGGCGAGCACGCGCAAGAGGAGCACTGTGTGGACGTTGTTCACAGAATATTCGAAAACGACGGCTGCGATGTGTGATAAAGGTGGTCAGCAGTAGTCGAAGCCAGGGACGGAAACTCAAATGGTCATGACTAAAATTACAATGTAGAGGACCCCGTTCCCGAAAATACCACTACTATTCATATAGTGTTTTTTTTTTCTTTTTTTTCTTTTTTTGGACGGCGTACATAAAGTGCGCACCGCTTAGCGTAATATGTACGGTAAGTTATCAGTATCTGGCTACTTAGCCAAGAGCTTTTGCGTAACTTATCTTTAAAATCAAGTCGTTCTTCATTTACACAAACGATTCTTATGTTTCAAAAGGATGGACTGTTGGTAATTCATATTCGTTCAAAAAGCTGGGTCCTCTTCGCAGGACCTCTTCCTTTGTCCCTGTGTTTTCAGCGCTATGGATTCATTGAATGAAAGCAGCAAGGCGGTGCTTCAAAGCTCAACAGAGAAGTTGGTTGTTTTCTGTACATTTCAGACGTGCGAGCGCATCGTCTAGTTGCTTGTTTTGTTTGTGTTCGTTTTCGGCTCCGCGCTGTTTCATCGTGTTTCATCGCACAAACTCAGCTCTCCTTTCCTTTGATAAACTAGCGAGTTTCTTCGCCTGCTGTGTCTATGGCAACTTTCTGGGTATTTTATTGAACTCTCAGCTCAACCATGGTGGATCAGTGGTTACAGCGCTCGGCTGCTGACCCGAATGTCGCGAGGTTGGAACCCGCGCACGGCGGTCGCATTTCGATGCAGGCGAAATGCTATAGAGGCCCGCGTACACCAGATGGTTGAAATTTCCGGAGCTCCCCACTTCGGCGCCCCCCCCCCCCCCCAAAAAAAAAAGTGTTCTACCACCACCACCTCATAATCATATCGTGGTTTTGGGACATAAAACCCCATATAATATAATTATTTAGCTCTTACGTTTTATTTCTTTTCTCGTTTAACGGCACTATACAGCGGCTCAAGAAGTCCCACATTGTAATATGCGTTGTTTATTTCTTGACCGGTTCCTATTGCCGTTATATTTTATTCCCTAGCAAATAAAAGGTTATTGTTTACCAATAAATGAAAGAGGAAAAATACATTAGAAGGCAGAGAGGATGGCTCGAGCTAGTACGCCCCGGCCAGCATTCCTGCGATGCAATTAGCCCAATTTATACCAGGTAGTCACTTCCGCAAACAGCGTGTTCAAGCGCAGTTTGCTTGCGCTATGACGCTGAAAACGTAGACTCAACAGCTCTCCTGACATAAACATGCATAACAGATAAGCGCCAGCAGGTGCAACTATAGGACCTCGTCTCCACATGAAGCACAACAGGTTCCGCCATTAGTTGAGCGAATATGTAGAGCAAGGAAGCGCACTCGCGGATTATGAAAATGGTCTAACATACCCTGGAGAAGTGCGACTTTCAGCTAACGCTTGCGCTCTCATGTAAGTCAGCCTAGAGGCCCCCGTATACGCGGCGTGGGCATCATACGTCCTCCATACGCAGCGAGCGAACACTCGCACCCTCACAACCTCTAATCTGACTCCGGCAATCGACCGACACCTCCTACACCTCTGGAACGCTCGCCGCGGGCTTATAAAGCGCTGGAAGCGCAACAAAGCTCAATCGAAAACTTCGCGCTCGCATCGAGGCGCTCACTGCAGGGGCGGCGGCATATAGTGCGCAGCTTGCCGATTCAAACTGGACTGACACCTGCACGAAGGCGGCACACCATATGAGCTCTAAGAGCACGTGGAGGCTCTTTCGTAGCCTTCTGGATCCCTCCATCACCCGGGGAGAAACGCAACGCCAGCTCCGCCGTGCCCTGCATGCCTATCAGGGCACTACAGATCAACTCGCGCGAGAACTCTGTGACCGGTACATATGTCGCACAATTGACCCCGCAGGCCCAGAATATACGTATTCCGGCGCCCCTAACGCCGAGCTCGACGCCCCATACACACCTTCGGATTTGCGGGCTGCACTGGCGAAAATGCGACGGGGCACGGCCCCTGGGCGAGACGGCATCACAGTGTCGCTCCTGACCAACCTTCCCGACCAGGCACACCTCTCGCTACTCAATCTGATCAATTCGATATGGGACGGCTCCCCGCTCCCATCAGAATGGACGACATCGCTCGTTACATTCATACCCAAATCGGGCAAACCGGTAAGCATCGAGGCACTGAGACCCATCTCACTTACCTCCTGCGCCGGCAAGCTCATGGAAACCATGGCACGCGAACGCTTTTCCGTCTACCTGGAGGCCCGGGGGACCTTTGCCGACACGATGTTTGGCTTTCGCCCGCATCTGTCGGCGCAGGACATCCTGCTCCAGCTTCAACACGATATCATAGAACCGACCACTATGCGCCGTAACGATAAAGCCGTGCTCACTCTCGATCTTAAAGGGGCGTTCGATAACGTCAGACACAGCAGTATTCTTTCTAACCTCTCTACCACAAACTGCGGCCTGAAGACTTTCAACTAGATTCGCGCCTTTCTATCTCATCGCGCCGCCTTCATCCGCCTCGACTCTATCGAACACGGACCGTACCAATTAGGCACACGGGGTACACCGCAAGGGGCAGTCCTGTCACCCCTCCTCTTTAACCTGGCCATGAAGAACCTCCCCTCCCTTCTGCGCGAGGTCGAGGGGATACACCACTCACTATATGCTGACGACATTACAATTTGGACTAACACCGGCTCCCCAGCGCAAATCGAAGAACGCCTACAAAAGGCTGCCCTTCTGGTGGATACCTACGCTGCTTCGTGCGGCCTGGAGTGCTCTCCAGCTAAATCGGCTCTTCTCTCGGTCTCCCGCCTCCCCAGATTTTTCTTCCGTCTGGTCCCGTCCCATCGGTCGAAAACATTCGAATTCTTGGGCTTCATCTCACATCATCCTTAGATCCCAAGGGCACAATAGCAGGCCTCCGACGCACCAGCGAACAGGTGAGCCGTATGATACGGCGGGTCTCTACCAAGCGCGGCGGCCTCCGCGGGGCCCAGTCCCTGCGGTTGGCCCATGCGTTTGTGACCAGTCGCGTCCTCTACGCCTCGCCTTATCTTCGCCTGCGTCGTCACCACGAGCACTACCTGGACGTCCTCCTTCGTTCAGTGTACAAACGGGCTCTCGACCTTCCCATTGCCACCTCCAACAGCCGATTCGCGGCACTGGGGGGTGCATAACTTCTTTGCAGAGCTGCGGGAAGCTCATCGCGTTAGCCAAATCAATCGTCTGTCGCAGACGCCTTCAGGGCGCCGTCTGCTGCACAGGCTCGGCCTCAACGCGATCTCTGACCACCAGGACACTCTTACCCCCCGTACCGGAACTCTGGCGTCAAATACTATGGGTGGAACCACTACCCCGCAACATGGATCCCGAGCTACATTGCGGCCGTAGACTGGCACGCTCCGCGGCACTTCATGCGCGACACTCCGATCGCCCTGGCGTTTTCTACGTGGACGTCTCGGGCCCCTCCCCCTCGGGTCACTTCACGGCCGCCGTGATTACAGAGGGAAACCACGTTGATGGCCTCTCCTTTAGAGCCGACACTGCAACGCAAGCTGAGGAGGTTGCCATTGCTTTGACCGCCTCGCATCCCACCTCACGCATTATCTTGACGGACTCGCGCTCGGCCTGTTCCCAATACCTTCAGGGTTCTATCGCCCCGCTGGCGGCTCACCTGCTTTGGGCAGCCTCTTGGCGCTTTAACCCTCACACCATTCGCAAAGTATGGACCCCAGGCCACTCGGGCCTCCCTGGCAACGAGGCGGCGAATGCCGCTGCCCGCGCTTCTCTCATCCGGGCCGCTGCCCCTCCATGTCCCGAGACGGAATCTGGCAATACGAACCTGACGCGCTTCCGCGAAATTCTGGCCTATTACCGGGATTCGCGCCGCCTCTACCCGGACCCCGCACGTGGTCTGGAGAAGGCAGACGAACGACTACTACGCCGCCTCCAGACGAACACCTACCTCAGTCCGGCGGTCGCCAGGCACTTTTTGCCGGAAATCAATGGCACCTGCTCGACCTGTCAGGTCCTGGCCGACAACTACCACGTCGTCGCTTCGTGCCCTGCCAACCCACTTCCTTTATTATCCCCCTTTCCCATCCCAACTAGAGAGGCTTGGGAGGAGTACCTGCTCGGCTGCTCTACTTTGGATGCTCAACGCTCCTTGGTGAGGCGCGCTCGGGCAGCGGCCTGCTCCATTGGTGTCCCGGAATAGGGTCTGGCCACTCAAGCATGCAATATGCAGCAACTCTTTGGTTCATTCTCTGAAATAAAAATGTTTACCACCACTTGCTGTGACGCGAAAGGAGGACAGTCGCGAAATACTATATATTCTAATGCCTGACTGTGGAGCCCGAACGCTCACAGTTCGGGCTCCCGCGGTAGCCTATAGTGGTTGCGGTGCTCTACGGCTGACCCGAAGATCGTGGGATCGAATCCTGGCCGCTGCAGCCGCTTTTTTCGATGGAATCAAAAATGCCTGGGGCCCGTGCACTTAGATTTAGGCGCACGTTAAAGAACCCACGGTGGTCGAATTTTCCGTAGCGCTCCACTACGAAGTTTCTCATAGTCATATCGTGGCTTTGGGATGGAAAACACTAGATTATTATTATTATTATTATTATTATTATTATTATTATTATTATTATTATTATTATTATTATTATGAGAGTTCCGGCTCTACGCACGATTGAATATGTGCGCGTAGCGCCGAGGTAAGACAACGACGAGGTGAAATATGTGAAGTACACTTCCGGAACTGCCGTTCATTTTAGCAGGGAGGCAAAAATTCATGTCGGTCTACTTCCCGCAGATGCCTGTACCGATGGTCGGTTTGAGGCCAGTATGTTGCTGTGCAATCTTGCATGGGTGACCTCAACGAAGAGGTCACGTCAGTACGCAGTTATAGTATTGTTGAGGGCTTCCGAAACATCTAACGAACAAACGGAGAAAAGATGCCGTCCCAAAGTGCGAGCGTCTTATTTACTTCCTCTTCCTCCATATCTCTGCTTTGTCTTTTGCGGGATTTCCTAACCCTCGGCCACGCTGCATGTTTCCGGCGGGTCTTTTCGACCGGTGTGGTCGCCGAAAATGCCTCCGATTTCGGTGCGCTCGAGTAGGCAGACTTCGAGGAAATACGACCTCCTGCCGAATCGTCCATGGACGATGGCCACAGATCCTTCAATCCGTGATATCACCCAGAGACTGCGGTTCTCCTGTGTCGACTGGGCGAAAGTACGAATTTTCACGAAGGCGCGAATATGCACATGTGATTTCTAGCGCGTCTGATAGACTTCGGTCGAGATCAAAGAAGAACAATGCTTCTCAAACAATGAGATACCCTTTTTAAAGCGCCCATCAAAAATGTCGATTAATCGATTAATCGATTAAAACATCCCAGCGAAAGCAATTAATCGATTACAGGCTAAATCGATGAACGTTTAACGATTAATCGATTAAAAAATTTAATCAACCATCCCTACGCTGCTTGCGTCGGTGTGGATATCCGTGTCGGCGTGTTCGTCGAAATGCGCAAGTATTGGAGGCGTCTGCAGGCGTCGTTTCAATTCTTGAAATGCTTTGACTTGCGCCGCTTCCCACTTGAATTCCACTTCGTTTTTCGTGAGCTGAGTTAGTGGCTCGGCGATGCGTGAAAATTCCTTGACGAAGCGTCTATAATAGGCGCACAAGCCAAGAAATCGGCGTACGGCCTTCTTGTCGGTAGGCGGCGGGAAAGCAGCGATGGCAGCTGTTTTGCTGATAACGTGACCTGATAACTTGCTGATAACGTGACCCAAGAACAGGAGTTCCTCGTATGCGAAGCGGCACTTTTCTGGCTTCAGGGTGAGTCCGGCGGCCTTTATTGCTTGAAGTACTGCGTCAAGTCGGCGGAGGTGTTCGTCGAAGTTTGCAGCAAACACAATGACGTCGTCCAGGTACACCAGGCAAGTCTGCCACTTCAATCCTGCCAGCACTGTATCCATAACTCGTTGGAAAGTCGCAGGCGCTGAGCAAAGACCGAAGGGCATGACTTTGAACTCGAAGAGACCGTCTGGTGTTATAAACGCGGTCTTCTCTCGGTCTCTCTCGTCGACTTCAATTTGCCAATAGCCGGTCTTGAGGTCCATCGACGAAAAGTACCTGGCGTTGTGGAGTCGATCCAGGGTATCGTCGATCTGTGGTAGAGGGTACACGCCCTTCTTCGTTATTTTGTTCAGGCGGCGATAATCGACGCAGAAGCGTAGGGTTCCGTCCTTTTTCTTCACTAACACCACGGGTGACGCCCACGGACTCTTTGAAGGCTGGATGATGTCGTCGCGTAGCATTTCGTCGACTTGGTTCTTTATGGCCTCGCGTTCCCGCGTTGAAACTCTGTACGGGCTCTGACGTAGTGGCCTGGCGCTTTCGTCTGTTATGATGCGGTGTTGTGCGACTGGGGTCTGTCGAACTCTTGACGATGACGAAAAGCAGTCCTTGTATTGCAGGAGCAGGGCTTTGAGCTGTTCTTGTTTATGCGTCGGGAGGCTCGGATTGACGTCGAAAGTTAGTTGGTGAGCTTGGTTCGTCGTAGCATGTTTGGTAAACTCGGCGAGGGCGAGGGCGTCGCTGGCTTCCTCATTTTCTTCGATGTAGGCGACCGTCGTCCCTTTGCTCACATGCTTGTATTCGTTGCTGAAGTTCGTGAGCATCACTGTTGCTTTCCCTTCACGCAACTCGGCAATGCCTCTTGCGACGCAAATCTGACGGTTTACAAGCAGGTGCTGATGGCCTTCGATGACGCCTTCGAAGTCTGTGGGTTTTTCGGTGCCGACGGAAATTATGACGCTGGAGAGAGGCGGAACGGTGACGTGCTCGTCTATCACGTTCAATGCATGGTTCCCCGGCGTCGTCTGGGTAGGCAGCGCTTTTTCTGAAGTTAGTGTTATCGACTCAGACCTTCGGTCGATGACGGCACCGTGGTCACTTAGGAAGTCCATTCCAAGTATCACATCCCTTGAGCAGTGTTGTAGGATAACAAAGCTCGTAGGATAAGTCCGGTTATTGATGGTGACTCTCGCCGTGCAGACTCCAATTGGCGTTATGAGGTGGCCTCCAGCTGTCCGGATTTCGGGTCCACTCCAAGCGGTCTTTACTTTCTTCAGCTTGGCGGCGAATGGCCCACTGACGACGGAATAGTCGGCACCAGTGTCGACGAGAGTGGTGACGTTGTGACCGTCGATGAGAACGTCAAGGTCGCTAGTCCGTCGTCTTGCGTTGCGGTTAGCTCGCGGCGTCGGGTCACGGCTGCGTCGATTTGTTGCGCTGCTTCCATCATGCTGCGTCGTCAGATCTAGCTCGGTCCGCGAGGTTTCGTCTGCAGGGCTCTGTCTGCTTCGCGTCGTGGTCAGCAGGTTTCGTCGCGGCGTCATCTTCGGCGTCGGCGGAGGATCTTCGGTAGTTCGACGTACAGCAACCGCACCTCCATCGGTTGCTGCCCTTAGTTTTCCGGGTAAGGGCTCGGAGATCGGCCCCGAGCCGGACTGGTGTACTGCCTGCGATGCGGTGAAGTGTAGCGGCCTGGCGACGGTGAACGGGAAGGTCGTCGGGTTGTCCACTGCGCTCCTGTGAGGTAGTCGGCGATGTCACGAGGTCGTTCGCCCGGCTGCGGACGCGGCGCGTTTACGGCGAAACCACGCAGTCCCATCTCCCGGTACTGGCAGCGGCGGTACGTGTGCCCGGCTTCACCGCAGTGGTAGCATAGGGGGCGGTGGTCAGGGGCGCGCCAAACATCGGTCTTCCTCGGAGGGTAGCGCTGGCTGGCAGGTGGCCGGTATGGGGCCGGTGGTGGTGGAGGCGGTGTCTGGCGCCGGAACTGCGGCGGTGCGAAGTCTTCACGTGGGCGCGACGGGGGAGCGTTACGCCGCGCTGCAGCAGCGTAGCTCATCGCTTGTGGCTCGCGCTGCACTGGTTCAGGTGCGCCCAGAACTTGCCGGATTTCCTGGCGCACGACGTCGGCGATCGGCTGCTCCTGAGGCTGCGAAGTTGGCAACAATTTGCGCAGCTCTTCCCGAACGATTGCTCGAATGGTGTCGCGCAGGTCGTCGGGATGCAGTGCTTGAACCTCCCCGTAGGTCGTCGACGGAATGCGGCGGTTGTACTGGCTAGTACGCATCTCCAGCGCCTTCTCGATCGTCGCAGACTCCGAAACAAATTCCGTGACTGTCTTTGGTGGGTTGCGTACAAGGCCGGCGAACAGGTCTTGCTTAACCCCACGCATCAAGAAACGAACCTTCTTTTCTTCGGACATGGTTGGGTCAGCGTGGCGGAAGAGTCGGGTCATTTCCTCCGCGAAAATGGTGACGCCTTCGTTAGGAAGTTGCACCCGTGTCTCCAGCAAGGTTGCAGCCCTTTCCTTTCGGACGACACTCGTGAACGTTTCCAAAAAAGTGCCGCGAAAGGTGTCCCAGGTTCGAAGAGTGGACTCCCGATTCTCGAACCAGGTCCTAGCTGCGTCGTCCAAGTAAAAGTACACGTGGCGCAGCTTGTCGTCGGCATCCCAATTGTTGAATGTGGAGACCCTTTCGAATGTCTCAAGCCAGGTTTCGGGGTCTTCACTATGAGATCTGTGAAACGTCGGCGGCTCTCTTGGTGGCTGCATCACGATTGCCGCGGGAGGCACTGCGGCCGTCATCGTGCTTGTTGTCTTCGTCGCTGGGGCCAGGATCTTGTCGGGTAGGGGTCCGTATTCTGGTGGGAGACCTTGCTGCCTGCGGCTGGCTCGCTGCTCAGTGTTGACTTCGGTGTCCCCTTGGTGTTGTGGGCTTGGCTCACGGTTGGAAGGGGGGCGTTCGGTACATGGACCGGGAAGCACCTCCACCAGATGTCACGTGGGTGTGACGTCGACGAAGGCAGCAGGCGACGTGGTTAAGATGAAACTGTTTATAAGGCCGAACTTGTGGCCGGTAAACGGAAAGTAAGATTACAGCAATACACGCTGGCACTGATAGCGGCGAACAGAGCGTCGGCCGTCGATCAAACTGAACATCGTTGGAGCGCGCCGGCTTTTATGCATCACGCGTCGAACATTCTAGCCTTATCACTGGTCATCACGCAAGCTCTGGAATAATCTCGAGTGGTCGCGTCTTGGGCACAATCTTAACAAAACGATCTACAATAATCGCGAAGGTTCCAGAACAATAAGGCGCGGTTTGAGCTGAGCTTTCCTGACGGTCTTTGTGGGCGAAAACCGAATACAACAAAAGTGAAAATAAGAATAGCGCGTGGCACTATGCTGATTGCCCATCACTGGAGTGCTTACGTGGCTTGTACGGTGTTTCTTTGTCAGCGTGAGTGTTAGGACATTTTGTGGGACACTGACATGCATGAGGGACCGGGTGGAAATCTCAGCCGTAATGAAGCCAGTTTGCTTGTAGCTTTCGCCAAATAAACGTCTTAATGCTGCTTGCGTGGGCTCTCTCCTTCGTTGTGATGCGTTCAGGGCTGCCTCAAAAAACGTTCCGCTTCCAAATTCATAGTATCGTACGGTACGTACGAATAACTTCGGTTTGGCTAGAAGGTGGCGCTGGTTACGGCGAAGAATTCGGTTGTCCACTGCAGGGTGGCGGTGCAACATTGACGCACGTATAAGAGTGGCAATGTTCGCAAAAATTATTACCCATTGGCAGCTTCATTGAAGTGAATCCATTGAAGTAAAAATGTAGCGTATAGATGACTGCGAAACGTTCTTTGTTGGTAACCTATAGGGAAAGTTTGGAGAGAATAATTTTGTTATTAAGCGACATACATTTTTCCAACTGAACAGCTAGAATGCTGGATAAATTTTTCTTCAATGCACGGCACATCGGTGCAAAATTCGAATAGGCGTTTCTGCTATACGAGTAATGCGATCATACCACCGTTTATCATCGATTTATGTAGTCCCACCGTATGCAGTGTCATGATTGAACCCTCAAAAGTGATAAAACATGGCACGGCATGTGTTCTCTCGAACCAACGAGGCTAGATAATCTTCAAGTCCCTAATGGTACGAGGGGCACAAGAGATGAGAAAATGTTCACGTCGACGACCTGAATAACAGTCTCTGTACGTCATTTATGGCTTCTGAGGATTTCAGTACACCAAAGTACGCAATAATTAAAAGCGTATTTCGAGTGTACCTTTCTGCGAGTTACAAATTTTTCTTATCTGAATCAACGCGTGACTTCTCAACGTAGGCTTGTCAGATGAAAACAAACAAAAAATAACATCCTAGATGCGCACATGCATCGTCTTCCGATCACTGGTCTCTTACCAACACCAACAGCTGCCAGTAAATTTTATCAAAATTTTAATATCTCCTGCCCTCTTGGACTCCCAAAAATTATCCATCAATGCGTATTTCACTTTTGCTGTTACGGGTTTCCTCTTCATAACAAGGGTGCAGACGAGACCTAAAGTTTCATTGCTTATCACAATTGGAATTTGAGCGTGACGTTGCATACATCCGCACGACATAAATGTTCGACGAGAAGCTGCATGATAGCGTTCATCGCGAAGAAAAAAGGAGCCCTTGCATCCTGCGCTCACGTGTCGTGCAGCAAAGTAAAAAAAAAAAAACATCGAGCAAGGTTGTAGTCCCTAAGAACGAAACATGTCCCCATAAAAACAAAAAAATACTTTTTTAAAACATTCTCTACAAACTGCCAAACAAGCATACTACATAAACACGCATAAGCCTGCTATAAGCTGGGCCGCTGCGCTGAAAAAATATAGCACAGCTGACGTTTCCTGGGAGCAAAACAATTTTTTTTTCGTCTGGTTTAAAGCTTGACTATAAAACACACTTCCCCCCAACAGTGCACAGGAAGCGACGAAGTGATCCGAACGTAAAGGCAGGAAGACATTAATTTTGACGAGTGCAGGTGACTAACTAGTCTGACGGGCTTGATTCTGGATACGTCTGTGAATGACCTATTTATGCTGGTTTTCGTGGATAAACTTATAATCAAAGAAGGTGGGCCGGTGGGAGTGAAATTTTCAAGCTGCACCTCCTTGGTGATAGCGTTGACACATACATCCATCTCACAAGCTCGGTGCAGCAGGTGGAAGAAACGAGGTGCGAAATGATGAAAAGGCTCATTGGACGGTCTCTACCTTGGCCTAATCACTACGATAGGTATTGTTGTGCGTACTCCTGTGATTTTAAACCAACTAGCAGGCCTTGATGTAAATATTTTTATACACAAGGCTTTAGTATTGCAATTTGTTTTCCGGTTTCAGCCTACGCGATTAAAGAAATAGTTTCTTTCACATTGGCATATGTGTTGCAAATATGCGGGAAATCGATTCACGAATTGAGCATTGATTTGATCGCATTGCCGAAAAATCAGTGAGAGCGTTCTTGCATGCTGATTAAGTAACGCAGGCAGAACATGCAAAAAAAAAACCCGAAGCAGAGGCTTCCTCTGTAGCAGTGCGCAGACTTTGGCAAACATGGCTTCCGCCGAAGCCGAAGCATCTCGTGTATGTCGTTCTTTTAAAGTTCAATTTAAAAGAGAGAGTTGCAGACGCTAGCTTTCAGCTTCGGAGTGAGTGTGGAGGAAGAGCCACATGAATTTTCTCGTTAAGACGACTACATAACTAACGAAGGTCAGCGAGCGGACGATGTATGAGTGGGCGTCTGATAAAGGAAATCCGGGCAGGGTGTTGGCACCGAAGAAGCGTTCTGGCGGAAAAGTTCGCGAGCGCAAAAACACGCTGCACGACTTTGATCTGGAAGTACTGTGGAGGGTCATTCCCAGATTTTATAGCATGAAAGTGTTGTACACAAGGGACGATCAAGGCTTCAGTGACGTATTTCCGTCACAAAGATAACGTCTAAAAAATATACACAATAAGATGTCGAAGAAAAAACTGTGCAACGGTCACACAGTTACACACACTGGAATCTCTCCCATGGCCTCCGAGATTGCCTGCTGGCGTGTTTCTCTCCGGCCGTCCGAATCGCACGGGGAGAGTGTAATTTCATCGGTGGGCTTCTCCGAAGCGCGGCGCTCGCCGCTGAGGGTCGAAAAGGCCGCGAAGCTGTTGGCGCGGCTTGCATTAGGCGAGGAAAATTGGTTTTTCGCTTTATCATCATCATCATCAGCCTGTCTACGCCCACTGCAGGGCAAAGGCCTCTCCCATGTTTCGCCAATCAACCCGGTCCTGTGCTTTCTGCTGCCACGTTATACCTGCAAACTTCTTAATCTCATCTACCCACCTAATTTTCTGTCTCCCCCCTGACGCGTTTGCCATCTCTTGGAATCCAGTCAGTTACCCTTAATGACCAGCGGTTATCCTGCCGACGTGCTACGTGCCCGGCCCATATCCATTTCTTCTTCTTGATTTCAACTATGATATCCTTAACCCCCGTTTGTTCCCTGACCCACTCTGCTCTCTTCCTGTCTCTTAAGGTTACATCTATCATTTTCCTTTCCATCGCTCGCTGCGTCGTCCTCAGTTTAAGTTGAACCCTCTTTGTAAGTCTCCAGGTTTCTGCTCCGTAGGTAAGTACCGGTAAGATGCAGCTGTTATATACCTTCCTCTTGAGGGATAGTGGTAGACTACCATTCATGATTTGATAATGCTTGCCGAATGTGCTCCATCCCATCCTTATTCTTCTAGTTATTTCACTCTCATGGTTCGGCTCCGCGGTTACTACCTGTCCTAAGTAGACGTACTCCTTTACAACTTCCAGTGTCTCGCCACCTATTGCAAAGCGCTGTTCTGTGCCAAGATTGTTCCACATTACTTTAGTTTTATGCATATTAATTTTCAAACCTACTCTTCTACTTTGCGTATCCAGTTCAGTAATCATAAGCTGTAATTCGTCTCCCGCGTTACTCATCAATGCAATGTCATCAGCGAATCGCAGGTTACTGAGATACTCTCCATTAACTCTTATCCCTAACTCTTCCCAATCTAGGGCCCTGAAAACCTCCTGTTTCGCTCAAAGTGTACGACAGGAAAAGTGCATGTTGCGGCTTCCTTACTCTCAAATGCGCGTCTTTTTTTTTTTTTTGCTGTATATATCTGCTTCCTATATACTTTTTCTCATTTATTTACCCGAAGGGCCTAAAGTGGGCATTACATAGGACGGGGGGGGGGGGTTAACAATTCATATGAACATCGAAAATGTGTGATAGAAACAAAAACAGGTAAGTAAAAATAAAATCTTGACGCGAAATAGAAATTGCTTGTAGCACACTGCTTCTCAACTTACATCATCGTAAAGAATTTCCTACGTTATACAAAAAATAAACTTACATCGTATGACCGGCATATTCAGGCAAGGATAGAAATATTTTTAGTGTTAAAAATAATTACCAGCGCTTAATGATTTTCAGATTTTACTTCCTCGAACACCTCATTTAGAGCGTCTTTGACTACAGCATGGTCAGTTATTTAAGCTATATTACTTGGGAGACGATTCCATTCTGAAATGGCTAAATGTAGGCATGAAAACTGTAAAAGGCTAGTACGTGCAAAAGGCTGTTCAACCTTAACTTTGTGACTGATGCGTGGAAAATCTTTTTGGTGGGTAAGATGTGTTTGGCTGGTAAGATACACGCTGTATACACTGATAGCGGCAAACACAGCCTCGGCCGTGGATAAAACTGAAAAGCGGCCAAGCGCGTAGGCATTTATACATGCAGCATCGAATATTCTAGCGTTATCGCTAGCGGCCGCGTAAGTTCCAGAACTGACTCTAATGTCCGCGTTGTGCACGTAATCTCTTCGGAAGATTCTAAGATTATGTAGATAGTTCCCTGTTATTCGGGCACGCTTTGCGCAAGGCAGCAGTTACATTATAATGGGGCGGTAACATGAAAATAGAAAGAGAGGAGCACGTGTGGCAGGTGCAAGCTATGTGGTGCTTTCCCACCTTGGACGCCAGCATTGCTGAGGAGGCCAGCGCTCTGTAACGTGAAATATTCTGTGCTATATTTGTTCCATTCCGCCTGACCACAAGCTTACAGGACGACGCTAGCAAAGGAGGGCAGCAACAGCTTTTTTAACCCTTTGTGCGGCAGTGGGACACATACGTCCCACTTTTCAGTCTACAGAAAAAAATTTCTCCCACATCACCCGTTGCAATTAGCGCAACATTAAGTCACTCATATCTTACCTAAGTCATCGTAATCTCGAAAAAAATTCTTTTACCACGCTTTCGAAGGGCGGATGTAGTGTTACAATAGCGTTGAATTTCGGTCAATTTTTTATGATCGCTTCTGAATTTTCCTCTTTTTGAGATACATAGAACCTACCAATCAAAATGCCGGATAATATCCTCCTTTTCTGGTTTTTGAGAGAGACGATCTTATCTTCCAGTCATCACGTGTTTTTGTAAATTTGCGAAATAACTTGACCAATAAATGCATCGGAACAATCCCCTTCAAAATTATCCCGCTAATCGCGCAGCGCAATTGCGGATATTAATGCGTGGAAATATTTTCTCGATATTATATACCTCTTGAAATGTAGCCACATGTTCAGGGATAACATCTGTACTCGAAAATTTCAACAACAAAAGCTAGTACAGCCAAATGGACAAAAAAAAGTGGTCGATGCATGCGGTGAAGTAAGCTTTACAGGGGCATACCACACCGCTTTGAAGGCTCAAGAGACGCAACTGCAGGCGGCGTTCTCCTGCTCAAATGAGGTCCGCACAATTTTTATCTTCACAACTTTAGAAGTGATACTCTGTGCCACTTGCTTCGGCCGTTTCATCCCAAAATTCCCGTTGATGCAATCGCGAGATGGTGCCTTCATGAGGCAGTGGGACAGTGTTTTCCCACTTTTTGAAAACACTCTCATGAGTCAGTGGGACATATATGTCCCACTTTTTTTCAGTAAACTACTGGCTTGATTTTGATGAAATTTGTTTCATACTATTTCTTTCTAGTTTATATCAATAAAGGACAGCCGTTTTTTGTATTACCATGTCAAAAATATAGGACGACCGACAAAGGGTTAACACGAAAGTGTTTAATGCCGGGGTCCACCAAGATTTGAGTGAAGTATGTCCGTCACGGAAATGACGTCGAAAAAATACACATGATCAGAAGACAAAGAAAAAAAGTTCCGTCAATGGGAGTCGAACCTACGACCTCTAGGTCCGCGACAAGAGATGCCGGGCACGCTATCCACTGCGCCACGGTCACATACTTCGTAGGCTTTAAAAACAAGCCTTTTCTATCTACCACTGTCCTCTCACAGTGTTCTTGCTAAGAGAAGTAATGCATTATGACCGTGAAATGCACGATTAGTTCCTTCAAAGCATTGTTTCTCCGCGTCCGTCGCATTCGGCCCGTTTCCAATAGTAAACGTGCAGTTTTGCCGACGCATTAACACACTGCCAGGTGGCGACCTTACCCCTAGCATCCACACTCGTAGCATCCGTCCATACCAAAAATAGCTGTGAGACGCGCGAGTGCGTCGCGTGGCATTCTAGTACACTCTAGCGTGGCCGTAACTCCGCGTCCCTAGCCATGTTGCTAGCTCGCCCCGCGAAAAATCGCAGCCGGCCAACGGGGAAGACACGACGCGCGTTGCGTTTTCCTCTGGTCGGGCAGCGTTGTTCAATAACTCTAACATGCCGCGAGTAGGCGACCTTAGCCCAAATTCGGCGCCCAATCATTGACGCTGTTCTGGCTGTCACACCGCTTTCAATGAATCCGCTCTCACTGTACAGCTACCACAAGCATCTATGACCACAAGGGTTTCTTTAATCATTCATCCTAGACGTTAATCGTCGGGATACAGATGTACCATCAAGCGTCAACGTGGATGCCTCCACGTTAAAGGGTGCTATAACTGTCAACACACCAATGGACATTGTGCAAGCTCTCTTATATCAATGTGCAATAAACATTCGACTACTTCTGTAAGGACACGTTTCACTTTCGTGTTATAACGATTCCTATGGCGGAGGGATCAACCATGTTTTTTTATTAATGAAGAGGTCAAGGCAAGACTATACTTGTACACAAGAAATTGTTCTCTCTTGCAAGTTGAATAACATTAGTTGTTTTAACTCATCGGCTGCGGTGAGTTGCTGATCCTGCAGAAGCGTTATAAATGCTTAGTTTTGGCAGAACTTGTAGAGATAAAGCGAGAAAATGCGAGAGAGAGAAGGTGTGTTGCGGAAGTTCAGCCTGGCGCCATTGAATTAAGCTACTTCGCCTTGGTTATCATGCGACGCCTGAAAATATATAAGATGCTCGCGACAAGAAGTAAAAGAATACTTCCCCAAGAAATAAGATTTCGCTGAGCCTTGTGGTATGAGCGTACAAAGGGGTGATTCCACGAGAGATCAAGAGTGTATGTCCCATCGATATTTTTTTTGTTTTTGTCTGTTTTAATTATATATATAGTAAGCACATTCAGAGTGCACGGTGCTTCAAAAATTAATTGCCAATAAACGCTCCCACTGAGGGAAAAAACTGTGGTGGGGGCGGGTGTCTTCGCTTTGCTTACTGAAATTTGTTCCGTCTTCAACGCAACCATAAACGTTGCGTCAAAAATGTTGCTGCTGGGTTTAATAGGGATCATTATAAATTACATCCATGCTTTTCTTATGCTGTCCTCAAAAGAAGAAAATCTAAAAAAAAATTGCAAACCTGGCCCAAATGAAAAAAAGCTTGCTACTTTTGATCCGAATTGGTGCGTTTTCTATACAACAGGAAACCTTCAAAAAAGTGTCAAGCGTGGAACAAAGGCTTTTTTAACATTTCTCTGAAAAATGATTTCCATACAGGCCGCGCAAAAGAAAAACAAGTTAGTTAAATAAGAAAGCTTTTTTTTAAAAGAGCTAATTTTGAAAAAAAACGAGAAAATAAAAAAAAGCTCCGCTCTCCACTTCGACATGTTTTTTTATAGAAGAGCACGTATGAGCGCATATGTCATTCAAAACACGCTTTGAATATCATATGCCCTCATTTGCTTTGCTCACAAGATATAACGGGCCAAAATTGTCCATAAAGTGTATGCTCACTTCAGTGCCCTTGCTAGTTGATATCATCTCCCATAGGAAATAAATCAACAGTTTTAATTATTTTGCTGCGGAATAACATCGCTTTCGTGGCTTGCCTTTAAGATAAACTTATTGTCAGATTTTACTTCGGTCTAGTGTGTGCAGGGGTGGGTTGTCGCCCCCTAGAGGGCCAATGCATAGAAAGTTTGCCGTCTACAAACTGCAGTTTTGTAATTTTTTTTGGCGATTCGATTACATGGGTCATTCCATATCAACTGCAAGAAGTAAATGTTCGACCTCCTTCGATGATGCTGTAAAAAATCGTGGTAGTATGCCTACATGTTTCAAGTATTTATACAGGTGTTTTATTTCGGGATAAAAATTCGCGTTGCCTAGGGGGCGCTTCGAGCTTTAGGCACGGAAGGGAAACTGTGTCGCTCCTAATAATTTATATAAAATCGCTGGTTTGAGCAATTACTACGAAACAATTTTTTTCGTAAAGCCAAGGCACAGTTATTTCGTGATTATATAGGTTTATTAATTTTGACTTTGCCATTCATAATTTTTGGCATTGCCCAAAATTGCGAAATGCTGCATGTTTATTGTTTTGTAGAAAAAGGTAAACTTTTTTTGGAGAGTAATATATATTCACAATGTGGGCTTTCTATGTTCCTATAACAAAAAGAAAAATACTGCGGGAGCGAATTAAGTAGAAACATTGCCCCCCTTTTATTAATAAATTTGAAAAAAAATAGCATTTTGACCCATGTTGCGGCATCATTTTCGCAATGTGGTCGTCCAAGTAAAAATACTACTTATACACCTTTACGAAGTATGCTTTGTTGGTATGACATACAGAGAGATTGAAAAAGAGTGGTTCTTGTTTTAAGCGCGAAAAATTTTTCGAACTGATGAAACACAAGGCTAAGCAGTTTGCCTTTTTCCTCACTTTCACTGCATAGCACATCAGCGCAGGTTTACAGCGGGGGCCCTTTCACAGCGAATAATGCAAATTATACGACTGATTGCCACTTATTTTAGCAATACCGCTGTATACAACGTCAACAAACGACAATAGTACTAAAATCAGGAAACGGCGTATTTCCCCCCTTGTGCCATCAAATGACAGGTAGTATTCATCTGCTTCATGGACTTCATAGTTCGTAGTCTCCTGCTTCATAGTTTCAGGATGCTGAAAATGTTAAAAGCCAGTCCGGTAATGGTGATGGGCTTTTAAAACGTCTTGAGCACCATAGGACAATGAACAAAAGAGAGGAATTAAAATGTTAAATCCCGCTTGGAAATGATTACGTGTCATTTATGGGCCCGATATCGAATTATCTCGAACGTGTACACTGTGGATCAGGCCCATAGCCAGAATTTTTTTTCGGGGGGGAGGGGGGGGGGCACACGTCGAAAACCTTGAAAACCATCTATTTTTATTATTTATTCGGGGCAAAACACCCCCCCCTCCGTCCGAATTTCGGGGGGGCCTGGGCCCCCTAGCCCCCCCCCCTGGCTACGGGCCTTCTGTGGATACATCATTTCCTTAGGCAAACCATTGGTAAGCGATCACGCATCGACTTATACCTGAGACAACATAAAAACAACTTAAGCAAACTATAGTTTAATTATGTCATTAATTATAACATAATATCATATATCCTAATTATCAGAAGCCAGATTAGACGCCCTACAAGTGCCCTGCAGGCCATCACCTACAATACGATTCTGCGCTTTTGGACTATGAAGCGGTTAAATATAACCTGCCTTTTGATGGTCCAAGGGGAACATACTGTTTCCTAATTTTAGCACTATTGCCGTTTTTGGAGTTGTATTGGGCAGTATCACTAAAATAAGTGGCAGTAAGTTGTATAACTAGCATTATTCGCTGCCAAAAAGCCGCTGAAAGCCTACGCTGACGAGCTGTGCAGTGAAGGCGAGGCAAAAGCAAACTTCTTACAACATTGTGGTTCTTCTGTTCGAAAATTTTTTTCACGCTTAAATGAAATACTACTCTTTTCAAATTTTCTCTATTTCATGCCAACAAAGCATCCTACACAAAGGTGTATAAGCGATATTTTTACTTGAACCGCGAAAATGGAGCCGCAACGTGGGTCAAAATGCTATTTTTTTCCGACTTTGTCGCAGTATTGTGGCAATGTTTCTGCTTCATTTGCACCCGCAGTATTTTTATCATTTATTGTAGGAATCTATAAAGCCCATCATGAGAATATGTTACTCGCCGACGAATTCTTGCTTTTTCTACAAAAGGCTAAACATGCCGCACTTTGCGACTTTTCGCCAAAGCCAAACATAGCGAAAGCTAAAAAAAATGAATAAACTGTTATAGTCATGAAAGAACAGCACCTTGAGGTTACGATAAAACTTGTTTCGCAGTAATTTCTCCTAGCCGTGATTCTATATAAATTATTTAGCGCGACGCAGTTTCACTTCTGTGCCGAAATTTCGAAGCGCCCTCTAGGCAACGCATAATTTTCTCCCGAAATATAACACCTCAATAACTACTCACATTCACATACACTAGCACGATTTTTTTCAGCATCATGGGAGAAGGTCCAAAATTCACGTGTTACACTCTTACTATCTTCGGCACGGCAGTGCAAAGTGTAATCAGCGGGATAACTCCGAAAAAAAAAAAAAGGTCCATGTCGTGAGGTGTGCTTTACTGAAAAATGAAACTGCTAGACTGTGTAGCGCATCAATTATTTCACGAGAGTGGGGGGGGGGGGGGGGGGGGCTTTCACGTATATATATATATATATATATATATATATATATATATATATATATATATATTGTAGAGGAAGAGAAGTAGACACAACGCCCGTACGCTGGGCCGGCTGTTCTATTCTGTTCTGAGCCAGAGACAAGCCCCAACCGCACAACCCAGTTCTCCCTCTTCGACTTTGGTCATCACACTCGGCCACACTGCTTCGGTGCGCATCATTAAAAAAAACACAGGAAACGCGGCTTATCAGTTCTTCCGAAGCTCTCTTTTCTTAAGACGAGACACGTGAACGGAAAAATTGTTTCTCTTGCGTTTGTCCGCACTGCTTTCACATGCCGGATATCGTACACGCCACGTGTTCTCACCCAGCCTTTCAGTGATGACGAAGGGTCCTTCGTACTTCGCATAAAGCTTTTTCCCAGGCGACTGCATGCATTGTTCGACCCACACTTCGTCCCCTACATTGTATTGTGGTGCTGGTCGGTGGCGGCGGT
This sequence comes from Rhipicephalus appendiculatus, assembly GCA_030522465.1. Classification (NCBI taxonomy): domain Eukaryota; kingdom Metazoa; phylum Arthropoda; class Arachnida; order Ixodida; family Ixodidae; genus Rhipicephalus; species Rhipicephalus appendiculatus. Next base: position 71,732 of record JALIZH010012027.1, read on the forward strand.
CATAGTACCGTTTCTGGGCCTTTCGCGCGTTTGCAGTTTTCTGGCGTGCCTTGCCCGGATGACGCGGCAGGTGGTCTGTCTTGAAGCGGTACGTCCGACTTTTAATGGAGTGCTCAAATTCTGAACGGCAGTCAGTTTCGGGATCTGCCCGTAGACCACTTCATAGGGTGAAGTTCCAGTTGATGCCTGGAACGCCGTGTTAATTGCATACGCAGCTGCTTGCAAGTGATCGTCCCAGTCTGCTTCATTTGGTTTCTTGTTCTTACAGTATGGAATAAGTCGAGCCTAGAGCTGTGCACGGGCCTAATTTTCAAGCCCGAGCCCGGCCCGGGCCCACTGACTGCGTCGAAGGCCCGCCCGAGCCCGACCCTAAAGGACTTCGAGCCCGTCCGGCCCGGCCCGACGTACAAAAACACAAACCCGGGCCCGGTCCGGCCCGACCCTATGAAAGTTTGCTGCGGAGACAAGATACCACTTTTTTCATCATGTGGCATTTTATTCAACATATCAAAGTTAAACATACGCAAACGACACATCTTAGTGTGTATACAAAGATTACAAGTTGTGTAAAAATAACAAGCTGTGCAGTGATTCGGACTTCAGTGAAATGCGGCGCTCCTGCATCACATATCCCGTCGAACTGAAGTTCCGTTCGCTGCTCGCACTGGTAGCCGGAAACGCAAATATTTTTTTCGCAAGCATAGCAAGCTTGGAATAATTAGACTCTTTGTTCTTCCAGAAGTTTAGTATCTGTGATGCAGGACAGGAGGATGATTGCATGTATAAATAATCACAAAGGTGATCTGTGGGCTCATCGCTAAGTGCTAGAAGACAATTCCGGCACAACGTCTATATTTTAGGGGCGAAGCTCCTTAAGCCGTGGGTCGTGCGTCCTCGATGTATGTTGTAGGTAGCCACCTCTCGTTTAGTTCTTGGATGTCCGCTAGATGGCGGTACTTGTATATGATCAATATATTTAGAGGCGATGCTCCCTATGGCATCACCTCAGCGGTCCTCGGTTGTCCATACATTCTGAGTAGCCAGGCACTGGATTTCGACCTCCAAGGTAGTGCCGGTGTGAGATGTCTCCTGTGCGTGATTAAACAATAAAAAAATTCACAACGTACATGTAAAATTAAAGTGAGCTGCGAGTCGCCATGACTCTCATCAACCTTTTAGTATAAATGCGCCCGATCTCACGTCGTTGATGATGTACTGCGCAGAATTCGCGGAAGATTACCGGTTTACTGACGCACCTCCGAAGCTTCGCCCGCTCATCATCATTAACTCCGTGGACATGGTGTCGTCGTCTCCAGTTCTCGTTTCGTTTCCGAGAGGGCGCTGTCCTATAGACATGCGTACACTATGGCGGTTGGGTGAAGGTACGCTAGATGGCGTTGGCGGTGCAGCTGCTCTCCGATTGCGCGGACCGCCGTACGAGCGCGCTTGCCGGATCGTGCTGCTTGGCGGACCATGGACGACGACCGGTCGTTGAAGTTTGAATAAAATTTCACACACACTATCGCTTTGATTACTGCTTGGCGAAACCACTGAAGATTTCACGGTGTAACCATGATTGCTTCAGTCACTATAACTCTCATCGACCCTTTAGTATAAACGCGTCCGATCTCACGTCGGTGATGATGTACCGGGCAGAATTCACGGAGGCTTCACGGTTTACCGATGAACCTCCGCAGCTTCGCCCACTCATCATCATTCACTCCGTGGATATGCTGTGATTTTTTTGGTTTGATGCGGGCTTTGCACCTGGCCCGGCCCACCCGATGCCCGAGATGAATAGCCCGAGCCCGGCCCGGGCCCGAGATGGGAAGACGTCCGCATACCCGAGCCCGGCCCGCGCGCCGGGCCGGGCTCAGGGCTTTCAGGGCTACCCGGAGCCCGTGCACACCTCTAGTCGAGCCTGTAAAGTCTGGTTGTACCTCTCTGTCAAGCCAATCGCTTGGGGATGGTACGCTGAAGTGAAATGATGTTCGACACCAGCATTTCGGAGGTACGATTGGAGTTCCCGACTGCGGAAAGTAGTCGCTCTGTCTGAGATGATCTTCCTAGGTAGCCGTGTTTCCATTCAAAGCGGTCCTGCAGAAATTTGATCACAAGGCCAGCTTCGAGAGAAGGCACCGCAGCGACTTCCACAAACTTAGACAAGTGGTCAACTGCGACTAGAATGTACCGGTTCCCTGCTGCTGTAGTTGGTAATGGACCGACGTGGTCAATCCCGATGGTGTCAAAAATAGTGTGAGGGGGGCGGAATAGGTGTGAGCAGTCCAGGTTGGCATCCCGGGCGACGCTTATGCTTTTGGCACACCTCACACCTAGCGACGTAGGATCGAACGCTCCTCTCCATTCTCGGCCACCAGAAACGTTCCTGGATCTTCCGAAGGGTAGCACGGCGGCCTACGTGTCCACCTTCTGGGGCATCATGGATGGCGTGCAGGATTTCGGAACGCATGGTGGATGGAATTACTAAGAGGTGGCGTTCTTCTTGGTCAGTGGTCCAATGGCGTCGATACAATGTTCTTCCACGAAGGACAAACTTTGAGTTACTGTGCGTGTCTTCGAGGGACGTTATTATTGCTGCCAAATCCGCATCGTACCGTTGAGAGTTTGAAACATCCTGTTGCGAGAACCAAATCCAACCTTCTTTGGTTTCGGGTGTGCTTTCCTCGCATGGGTTTCGTGACAGGGCATCAGCAAGCTGGTTTAGTGTCCCTGCTCGATGCTTCACGTCGTAGGTGTAGTCTTGCAGTCGGATTATCCAGCAAGCGAACTTGTGTTTAAGGTGTTGCTTGGCAAATATCCATGTAACCGCAGCATTGTCCGTCACCACCGTGAACTTGCGGCCAAACAAGTAGTGCCGGAACTTCTCGTCTACGCTCCAGACAACAGCCAGGCACTCCAACTCGTTCGAGTGGTAATGACGTTCCGTATCTGATAACTTGCGGCTGGCGTAAGCTACGACATGCTCAACTCCGTCTGGGTCGCGCTGAACGAGGACTGCTCCTAGACCAACCTGGCTTGCGTCAGTGTGTACTTCAGTGTCCCATTGATCCTGGAAGTGACTCAAAACGGGACACTGCGTCAGCCGTTGCTTGAGGGTTTGAAAGGCAGCATCTTGTGAAGGGCCCCATGCAAAAGTCGACGCTTTCTTAAGCATATTTGTCAGTGGAGCTGCCGTCGTTGCGAAGTTAGGAACAAACTTGCGCAGGTACGACGCGAGGCCTAAAAATGCCTGCAGCTGTTTCAAACCCACTGGAGTCGGGAAGTTGGCTACCGCTGCTACTCGTTCAGGCAAAGGTTGAACACCATCTGCAGAAATGGTGTGTCCCAAGTAAGAGATCGTGGGCGACAGAAATTGGCATTTTTCTCGGTTCAATCGGAATCCAGCATCAAATAGCCTTTGTAGAACTTCATCCAAATTTCGAAGGTGCTCTTCCTCTGTTGTTCCCACGACCAATATGTCGTCCAGGTACACGACACAAGCGTGGTCTTTCAACGGGCCGCGGACAACATTCATGGCGCGCTGAAATGTACTCGCCGCTGTTCTCAGCCCAAAAGGCATGCGGTTAAACTCATAGAGGCCAGAAGGTGTCCGGAACGCTGTTTTGCACTTGTATTGTTCGACAACGTTAATTTGCCAATATCCCGCACGAAGATCAAGTGACGAAAAGAATCTCGAGTGCCGTACGGTGTCTATGGCGTCGTCGATGCGAGGAAGTGGATATGAATCGGGGATGGTGTGCTTGTTTAACTCCCGATAATCGACGCAAAACCTGAGGCTCCCATTCTTCTTCCGGACAAGGACAACTGGTGCGGCCCAGGGACTACAACATGGTCTAATTACGCCAGCGGCCAGCATTTCCTGCACTTGCTCGGCAATTACGGCCCGTTCGCGTTCGGCATAACGTCGCAGTGGTATAGAGATGGGTGCATGACCATCTGTGGGTATGGGATGATCAAGTAAGGTAGTACCCGGTAGCTGCGACGTGCTTTCCGCAAAAATCTGTCTGTGCCGTTCGAGTACTGAGGAAAGTGTTGTACTTCCGGCAGGCTCACCTCCAGTGACTGCAGTCGAACCCGAGACCGGTGGACGGAGGAAAAGTCCGCCACTCTCGATGACGAGCTGTACATCACCAGATAAGAGATAGTCAGCTCCCAGGACCAAGTCGGCAGGCAACTTCTCGAAGAAGGGAACATCTGCAAGGACTTTGCTCCCGGCCTCGGTGTGGATCTGCATGTCTAGTGCACCGACAGGCAAGGCGCTGCCGCCGAGGCCGCGAAGGGGTGGCTCGGTCCAAGGCTGGAGGGTGGCGGGGGGCGTGTCGTCGAAGCAACGCTGTGCGCTGTGCTCCAGTATCCACTAGAGCCATAAGCTCCCCGATGCCGTCGATGCGGACGTGAACTGTCGGGAGCGGCCGCGTTTGGTATTGGATGCCTTGATGCGGAGCTTGTGGGCAGCTCTCGTATCCATGTCCGCGGTGACTGCAACGACAGCAACCATGTCGCATCGTAGCGCGCTCCTGCGCAGGGAGAGCAAGGACGCGCCGTCTAGCAGTGTCCTGCAATTCTGCCGCCCTTCGGATGAAAGTCTGGATGTCATCCTGTGCTGTATGCATAGACAGTATGGCCGCGTGCGTCGAGTCATATACGCCATCGACGACGTACTGTCTGGCTGCCGGAGAGGGCCAGGAGAGGTCACAGGCTTGCAGGAGGCGTAATTTCTCGTAGATGTAGGCCGAAATGTCTTCAGATCCAGCTTTCACGGACATCGGCGTTTAGTTCGCGTGTCTTCCACCACGTGCCGCATGACTTTTATATTTTGAATCTCGCGCGAAGTCAAGCGTTGCGTCAAGGCAAGAAAGAAAAGGAAAGAAACAAAAGAAAAAAAGTTCAGAACACACAGCTTCACGACTTGGCGTGGCCTGCCGCGTTCGTTGCTAACGGCGACAAAGATAAGACCGGCGAGCTGCAACGTTAAAGTGGTCATTCCCCGATCCTATGGCAACGACTCGTTTTACGCATCAGAAAAAGAAAACGGTGCGCGACTGCACCGGGAATTCGGAAGGGCAGCCGAACGTATTCATTTATTCCCTTCGCATTTTTTTTTACAGCAAGTATGTTATGCCCGCCGTTTGTCCGGTTCGCGATGTAGAGAGGAAACCACGATCCTGCCGGCGCGGCCACGTCAAGCAAAATTAAGAACACCTGTGCTTAGTTAAACCAGTGTAACCATAGACAAGCCTTATTTAGCCATGTTGAGCATTGTAAAATCTAATTAACTACGCATACCTAAGCTAATGAAATCACACCTCAAAAAGCCCTAATTTAACCGAGCTGAGATTCTGGTATGCCTAGTAATGCCGAACTATGTAAGATGCGCCGAGCTTAGCCTAATACTAATTGAGACAGAATATAACTACTGGTAGCTCGACTAATTAGCTAATTAAGCTTACCTTGACATGGGATGGAAGCTAATCGAGACCAAGCCTCGAATTTGCAAGTTCGGCCAATTTATCTAATTAAGGTAAATAAGGTACTTGGTGCTGTGATTGAAAGCGATTTCCAATGAAACCCGATCGATACCTATCCGATAGTCGTTAATCGCAAAGTGATCGCGTGAACACTTCGTGCATGGACGTGTGAATGAACGTGTGTCTATAGTCAAGCCAGGACCAGGCGTGTGCCGACCAGCTCTGCTCTGCCCCAGCCTTACGCGACTCAGCGCGAGCTGCGCAAATTTTTTACCATGTTGAAAGGCTCGGCCGATGACAGATCTTGAAGCAGTTGGCGCACATTTAATGACTTGACAGTCGAATGATAGCATTTCGCAATGTTAACTAGTTCGGTTACTTAGCTTATAGCGTCTGCTTACTTTTCGTCCCCGTGTTTTCCGAGCTTTTTTTCTACTGATTAGGCTTCTCTGGATACACAGAAAGCGGTTATACTTCTTATAATAATTGTTGGGGTTTTGCGTCCAAAGAACGCGATATGAATGTGAGAGATGCCATATTGGAGGGCCCCCCGATAGTTAGACCACGTGGGGTTCTTTAACGGGCACCTAAATCTGAGCCCATGGGCTTCTTGCATATTGCGTCCATCGAAATGCAGCCTCCGCGAACTAACATGGTGCTACCAAACGTGCGGTTCAAACTACAAAGTTCGGCTGCGGCGGCGCATTTTCGATGGAGGCGAAAATGCTTGAGGCCCGTGTGCTTAGATTTAGGTGCACAATAAAGAACACCCGGTGGTCGAAATTTTGAGAGCGCTCCACTGCGGCATCTCTCATCATACGGTCGTTTTGGGACGTTAGACCCCAAGAATTATTATGACTATATTAAAGTACAAAGTAATCGTTCTAGAAGGTCTTGGCTCGCGGTACACACAAATCGGCAGATAGCACACATGATGACGCACGTGCGCTAGCGCTACAGATTTGCCTGTCACCGGCTCCAAAAACACTACCTAAAAAATTGTGGTTGATCCCTCTGATATAGGAATCGGCATAACACACGAAAGTGAAACATGTCTTCACAGAAGTAGTTGAATGTTTATTGCCCATTGATATATAATATCTGTTGGTGTTTAGTGGCTACAGCACCCTTAAACGTTGATGCACCCATGTTGGCGCGTGGTGACAACCTCCATCACGATAACCAACGACTCGCGACCGGGATACATTTTTTGGAAACACTGCATTGCACGCACCGGAGCATCGCGCAAATCACACATGAACCACAGGCGTTCGCAAACCGTGGAACAGGTTTTCACTAAATCGTTCTGTGAACTCATGGTCCGCTGCAGCGAAGGGTGCATGATTTAAGGGTCGGCGACCGTCCTGTAGGTGTGCTTGGCATGCGCCGTCGTGTTACCGAGCAGCGTCCGGCTGCTGGGTCGCTTCGGCGAAAGTACGATCATTTCGGTCCTGCTTCGGTGAGTGTAAGGAAACCAGTTGGGTCACGATGCGCTCAACTTCGGAAACGCGAGAGGCAGAGTTCTCAGCTTCAGCCGTGAACGCGCGAAGGCCTCCCGCTCCCTCCTGGCGTGTCCCTCGCTGCACCAAACTGCGCGACATTCGCCTGTCGACGCCGTTGTCTTTCTGGGGCGCTGAATGCAGCAGTTCTCGTAGTCGGTGCCGTCGCACTCCTATCAGTAGATGGCGGAGTAACACAGTCATGGCATATGGAAGCTGCGCATGTTAGCACAACGCGAAAGGCACGTAACTGCGTCGTCGCCGAGTCAAATCAGCGCGTATAGCGCGCCGCAGTTACAAAGCTCGTGGCCTCCGAAATTAGCTGCAGAAACATCGGAGGTGATTGCGGAGGCCACGCTCCGATGTGCTGAGTAGAGCCAACGCTACCTAGGTGGCGCTGGTAGGGTGCATTCATGCCAGCGTTCGTTCGAATGCTGGCGTCGAGGCGCCGTAGTACTGATACTACAGAAGCGTGCACTGTCGATGCTCGCTGGTGTAATTATGCAGTACTTCTCTTCTGCGTTCGTAGGTGGCGGCACCACCCCAACAAACCAAGAGCGCAGGTACATGGAGAAGGAGTGTGAGATATATAAGGCGCGTCTGAGCAGCTGTCCCCAAATGCGTTTGTGGCGCAGTTGGTTGAGCGCCCGGTTTCTATAGCCGCGGACCGAGAGGTCATGGGTTCAATTCCCGGGTCTCCCAAATATGTGAAACTTTTCCTTCTGTTTTCTTTCTTTGTATTCTGTTCATGTAAATTTTAAGAACGTCACATCCGTGACGGAAGTACGTCTGTGAAGTCTTGGTGGACCCTGGCATAAAACACTTTCGTGTTAATATCATCATTCGAACGCCCTCTGGTATGATTTTTTTAATGAACGAACATTAATAATAATAATAATAATAATAATAATAATAACAATATCTGGGGTTTTACGTGACAAGACCACGATATGATAATGAGGCCCGCGGTACAGGAGAACTCCGGAAATTTTGATCATCTGGCGTTCTTTAAGGTGCTTTGACATCGCACAGTACATGCGGTCCTCTACCATTTCGCCTCCATCGAAATGCGACCACCGCGGCCGGGATTGAACCTGCGCCTTTCAGGTCACCAGCCGACCTCCATAGCCGCTATGCCGTCGCGGCGGCATATCTACAGTGTCTCCACAGCCACCATTGTCCCCCATGAAAAAAAAAACGCATGGAATAAAATTTTAATAAAGAGTTCAAGGCAGGGAGCTACCATCTCTCCAATGCTATTCACCGCGTGTTAACAGGAGGTTTTCAGAGAGTTGGATTGCGGACAGCATGCGATAGCAGTTAAAGGAGAGTAGCTTAGTAACATGCGATTCGCTTGCGATATTGCCATGTTTAGTATCTCGGGAAAACTATTGCAAATCATAATTACTGAATTAGACAGGGAAAGCAGAGCGGTGGGTCAGAAAATTAATATGCAGAAAAAATAAAGCAATGTTCAGCAGTTTCCGAAGAGAAGAGTGGTTTGCGATGCCTATGAAAACACTGGAAGTGGTAAAGGAGTACGTCTGTTTAGGGAAGGTGATCGCACAAGTGACACGGCTCAACACAGCGTCATACAGACCTCAAACAGCCGAGGGTTCCCACCGGTCGATATTGTAAAAAAGAACAAAAAAGAGAAAAGGACGGCTCAATTGCCTAGTTTTTGGGTAGACTATGGCTTGCTGAACAAGATCACTCGTAAGGACACCTATCCCTAGCCACTAATAGACGACGCCGCGACTGCCGGCATGGAGCACATTTTTTTAAAGACGATAGTCTTTCTTGGGATACCTAAACGGAGAAATTTTGGTCTGTCTGTTTGTCTGTTTGTCGGCACGTCACACGATTCAGCTAGCTGGCCAAAGTTTAACCCCCCTGCCTTACGACCTCCAATCTTGACCAAGAAGCATTTGTTCATACGGGTGAGCGTGGGCAATTAAAAATCAAATATTACGCATACCTGAGGCACAACATCAATACCTTAGTACTATTCACAGTGTTCCTTTAAAACAAATTCTATAGATACGTAATTATAAAGATCCTAGTGTTTATTACGCGGCGCTTCTGTGTACAAAACAAGTCTCCGCCCAGTGATTTAACTTCGACGCTGTGGCTGGCTGTGGTGCTGCCACCTGGCAGCAGCATTGTTCAACATAAGCCGATGTTCCCCGGTAGCGCTGTAGATGGCGTCCTCTTCTGTTTTATCAATGCCAGCCAGATGCGGCTGATTCATCGTAGAAGAGCGCTGTCTCAGGCAAGGCAAAACATATATGGCCGCTTGATGAAATACGACCCACTCTACAAGACATGATCAGAGAACGCAGAAAAAAGACCGACGACCAAATTTCAGCGGAGAAACGCCGGCGTCCGTCTAAGCGTGCCCGGAAAACGTCCGAAAAACGAGCCCAGCGGCTAGCCCAGCTATTAAATTGTGGTACTCATGCCGCTCATGCAGTGCAGTCGGCACAAGACTATCGTCTTTCGACGACATTTGCAGCGAAGCACGCAGATACGCGGCCAATTTTTTTTCTCTCTCCTTCTATTCGTTGGACCTGCGCTCCGGCTGCTTGAAGCCCCGATGGCTGAACTTGACCACCGCAAACCAGCCTTAGTTATATCCGATGGCTTATATGAATTTATTGTGACGCGATTCGGGCTGTGCAACGCGCTTGCAACATTTGAACGCATGATCGGCATCCTTCGCGGCTTCAAGTGGCAGAGGAATCTCTACTACCTGGATGGTACTCTGATCTTTTCAGACGGCTTTGCGACACATCTACAAAAGGTTGAAGCTGTCGTCATTAGTATCAGCTCTAATGGTATTGAGGTAAACTTAAAGAAGTGTTGCTTTGGCGTACGAAAGGTGCTTATTCTGGGCCGTCTTCTTCCGAGATGGCGTCCTTCGGATCCCACGACACTTCGTGCTACTGCTACGTTTCCTAAACTCACAAAGAAATACCTTCGCAGCTCTCTATGCCTTTGATTTTATTTTACACGTTTCATTCGCAGCTTCCTCACAATTATAGCGCATTTGACTGACCTCCGCAGCGGCTGCGACCTTTGAGCGAAGTCACATGCGGCGATGCATCCAGAAAACTCCGATGAATTCTTACTTCGCCTCCAATCTTGCGACATTTTTATTTGCTCGCCCCATATTAGAGAGACAGAGAAAAGTTTGTTATGACAGAAAAGCTGAGAGCACTCAAAATGAAATTCACAAGGACACTAGCGGTGTTGTGTTTGGCGCTGTGCTTGCCCATCGTAAACGCGGATTTGACGAGTTAGTTGTTGCTTACAGGGTTGCCGTTGGTGGCATTTTGCGCCAAATTGGCTACTTTTGGACCCCGTTGGCGACGAAAATTTCCAGAATCTTGTGGTTTTACTTATTCAAAATAGCTTTACCATGTTTGTTCTTTCGAACAACCTTACTAGAAGCATGAGCGCGTCATTTTACTTATGCAAAAACATCTTTCGTGCTTCCATGAATGTAATGCTCCTGAAATGCAAGATTTTCTCAGCACCCTGCAAACAAGCAAGATATGCTGCACGTGTCGCAGCTTCCAGCTAGGAACGACTGCATTTGCAGCGTGGAAATGAATAAATAGTGAGATTTTTATGGTTAATTCTAATCTGAATATTAACACAAGTGCCTTTCACTGTCTTCGAATGTCCACCCATAGCTCATTTCTGGTACCCTGCTTTGCTGAGTTTCTGTAGCTGAGCAGCCATCTTCATCTATTCGGGATTCCACAAAAACACGGTCTACAACACGCATAATTTCATTGTTTATCTGAACCACGCCGTATTTTCCTGTTGTACAAAATCGTTGTTATATATGTTTAGTAAAAGAGCAGCATGCTTTTCGTCGTTTACCATGTAAAGTGGTCAGTGCTGTATCGAGTAGGTATGTGCCATAACGGCGTGCTGGAAGCTCTCTTTAGTAGAGGTGAGAAATACGCATGTTGACAGCTTGGGAGCAGAGAGTAGACTCCCCGTATATTTACAAGTAAAAAAAGCTGAAAACACGTCATGTGATGCCATGTGACGCAATGGCACACGTTGTTATAGCGCCCCTCTATTGGGCACCGAACAAATTCAGAGAGCGCGACATCAGGAACAGAGAAAGAAGATGGCTTTCGCCTTCGAGTGGTCTTAGGTGAATGCACAAAAGACCCTGTGAGTTTTTTTCTTCTCGCAACCATACGAGCGCGACAAATCGGTCTAACTCAGCTTCTATTTGACCGATTTGAAATATTTTTGCAGCAATGGATTCGCTAGATGGTAAGGAAGCTGTTTCTGCACGCGGTTTGCGGCGCGCAGAACGAGTGTTGTAACAATGCGGACAAGCGCCAAGGCAAACGAAGTTTGCGGCGCGCAGAACGAGTGTTGTAACAATGCGGACAAGCGCCAAGGCAAACGAAGTTTGCGGCGCGCAGAACGAGTGTTGTAACAATGCGGACAAGCGCCAAGGCAAACGAAGTTTGCGGCGCGCAGAACGAGTGTTGTAACAATGCGGACAAGCGCCAAGGCAAACGAAGTTTGCGGCGCGCAGAACGAGTGTTGTAACAATGCGGACAAGCGCCAAGGCAAACGAAGTTTGCGGCGCGCAAGAACAGTGTTGTAACAATGCGGACAAGCGCCAAGGCAAACGAAGTTTGCGGCGCGCAGAACGAGTGTTGTAACAATGCGGACAAGCGCCAAGGCAAACGAAGTTTGCGGCGCGCAGAACGAGTGTTGTAACAATGCGGACAAGCGCCAAGGCAAACGAAGTTTGCGGCGCGCAGAACGAGTGTTGTAACAATGCGGACAAGCGCCAAGGCAAACGAAGTTTGCGGCGCGCAGAACGAGTGTTGTAACAATGCGGACAAGCGCCAAGGCAAACGAAGTTTGCGGCGCGCAGAACGAGTGTTGTAACAATGCGGACAAGCGCCAAGGCAAACGAAGTTTGCGGCGCGCAGAACGAGTGTTGTAACAATGCGGACAAGCGCCAAGGCAAACGAAGTTTGCGGCGCGCAGAACGAGTGTTGTAACAATGCGGACAAGCGCCAAGGCAAACGAAGTTTGCGGCGCGCAGAACGAGTGTTGTAACAATGCGGACAAGCGCCAAGGCAAACGAAGTTTGCGGCGCGCAGAACGAGTGTTGTAACAATGCGGACAAGCGCCAAGGCAAACGAAGTTTGCGGCGCGCAGAACGAGTGTTGTAACAATGCGGACAAGCGCCAAGGCAAACGAAGTTTGCGGCGCGCAGAACGAGTGTTGTAACAATGCGGACAAGCGCCAAGGCAAACGAAGTTTGCGGCGCGCAGAACGAGTGTTGTAACAATGCGGACAAGCGCCAAGGCAAACGAAGTTTGCGGCGCGCAGAACGAGTGTTGTAACAATGCGGACAAGCGCCAAGGCAAACGAAGTTTGCGGCGCGCAGAACGAGTGTTGTAACAATGCGGACAAGCGCCAAGGCAAACGAAGTTTGCGGCGCGCAGAACCTGTTCTGTTCTGTTCTGTTCTGTTCTGTTCTGTTCTGTTCTGTTCTGTTCTGTTCTGTTCTGTTCTGTTCTGTTCTGTTCTGTTCTGTTCTGTTCTGTTCTGTTCTGTTCTGTTCTGTTCTGTTCTGTTCTGTTCTGTTCTGTTCTGTTCTGTTCTGTTCTGTTCTGTTCTGTTCTGTTCTGTTCTGTTCTGTTCTGTTCTGTTCTGTTCTGTTCTGTTCTGTTCTGTTCTGTTCTGTTCTGTTCTGTTCTGTTCTGTTCTGTTCTGTTCTGTTCTGTTCTGTTCTGTTCTGTTCTGTTCTGTTCTGTTCTGTTCTGTTCTGTTCTGTTCTGTTCTGTTCTGTTCTGTTCTGTTCTGTTCTGTTCTGTTCTGTTCTGTTCTGTTCTGTTCTGTTCTGTTCTGTTCTGTTCTGTTCTGTTCTGTTCTGTTCTGTTCTGTTCTGTTCTGTTCTGTTCTGTTCTGTTCTGTTCTGTTCTGTTCTGTTCTGTTCTGTTCTGTTCTGTTCTGTTCTGTTCTGTTCTGTTCTGTTCTGTTCTGTTCTGTTCTGTTCTGTTCTGTTCTGTTCTGTTTGTTCTGTTCTGTTCTGTTCTGTTCTGTTCTGTTCTGTTCTGTTCTGTTCTGTTCTGTTCTGTTCTGTTCTGTTCTGTTCTGTTCTGTTCTGTTCTGTTCTGTTCTGTTCTGTTCTGTTCTGTTCTGTTCTGTTCTGTTCTGTTCTGTTCTGTTCTGTTCTGTTCTGTTCTGTTCTGTTCTGTTCTGTTCTGTTCTGTTCTGTTCTGTTCTGTTCTGTTCTGTTCTGTTCTGTTCTGTTCTGTTCTGTTCTGTTCTGTTCTGTTCTGTTCTGTTCTGTTCTGTTCTGTTCTGTTCTGTTCTGTTCTGTTCTGTTCTGTTCTGTTCTGACAACTTAGTCACCACAATTGTGGCTTTCATTACAATCCAGCCATAGTATTGCACAACGACATGACACATCGACAACCGCACGCGTCTTTTATTACGTGTACACGTAAACACTCGCTTTGCTTGTACCATCCTTTGACCGATCAATCTTCCCGGACCTGAGTGCGCGGACAACCTCCCCACCTCTCCTTGTAAGTCACCCACGAAGCAGATGCACGTCGTAAGCCGTTCACGCCTCAACCGCCGACCTCGAGGTTCCGACCACTCATGCTCAGGAACTGCAAAAAAGAAGACACGCATAGCCGCTTAGTGAACAGACGTGTTCAAGTATAATAGACAGATCTGACTCAAACCCGACGTTTAATTTCGCTACATTTACGTCCTACTCAGTGCTTACGCCACGAGCAAATACTCGCACTCAGGTGGGCCGACACTAAAGTGCCTCTATGGACACGTACTCCTCGTGCCTGGCCGCTGCTCGTGCTGCCCAGTTCTCATTATGACAACTTCGCAGTGCAAACAAACGGGACAACACGATGGGATACATATAGCTATAATTGACAGATGCGCTTTTTTGTGTCCTGCTCTTTGTCCCGTTTGTTTGCGCTGCCAACTGCCAAATAACGTCCAATAATTATGACCTGTATAGCTAGGATAAATTTTTTGCCTGTTATGTTCTGCTGCAAGGGCAACTGAATGTAGGAAGTGAAATAGTTATTCCATATGCGCCATTCCTTAAGAATTTGAATACCCAGTATAGTGCACTGATGCTTGCATGATCAAACCATTCACAGGCCGAACTACCCGTGAGCAAGTGGTGGTGCTGAAGTTTTCGCACATTCCTTGGTGAATGTATTTACTCACCAGTCCGATATTTCCTCAAGCCTTCTTTGGTTCCGGTGCTGGTGTGGTGGCTGAACGTCTCGCTTGCGGCGAGAACGCAACTCGCTAATATGAACGGTCGCTCGTGCATAACGAAAGAACATCTGCAGCAGCCCATGCGCCAGAGTGAGAAGGAAGCCGCAGGAAGCCGCTGCGAAGCGCTGTCGAAACAGTTGAAGGCCTGGGCACCGCAGCACACGAGGCGAATTTTGCTGCACTCCGGATTCTGTGAAAGGAGACGAGCCCGCATATGATTACAGTGACGAAAACAAACTATGTCGTTGATGTCTTAAGGACGTAAATCAGCTTCAATTTTAACGTTGAGCACCTTTAGTGAAACAGTTACCCGTTTTGCAGTAGGTAACTGAATACGTAAGGGTGCGAGGAGGTTCGGCTTCCCAGTCCAAATGAAGCAAAGTAGGAGGATAAAGTATGTAATATAAGTCACAACGTGCCAGATCTACCATAAGACTGGAGCTTATTTAAGAGTCAGTGAAGTTAGTGGGTACGCTGCAACGTCAGACATTGTTGAAGTTGAAGGTTAACATCTAGCATGTTAGCGCGAGCTAATTGTTGACTCACTATTGTTCCCCGAAAGAGACCTTCCCCTTACGCGAAACTGTTCGGACACCTGCAACGACAACGCAGCCTTACGTTTCAACTCAGGAAGAACGACAGTGAAAAAAATCAATCCGACGCGCAGTTTAATACCTGTCCAAGTAATACACATCCACGGCAACACTCGATGTGGTCGCGGCTGCCTTGAAGCGATGCACCTCCGCCAAATTAGACGAGTGACCGGCTTCGACAACTATCCAGGTAAGTCACCTACGAAGCAGTTGAATATCCCAGGAGCAGCGCGCGCTGCTCAGCTGGACTTTTCGCCAACCTTGCGGCTTCAGCCATTCGGTTTTAGGAACTGCAAATATAAAACTGATTCGTGACCAGGCATGCTCAGGTGACATCGACAGATCTTAGTCGAACTTGACGTTTACTTCCTATTGTTAAGGCAAGCCCCGCGTAGGTATGGCGCCAGGGACCACATTTTAAACTGCTACCATTACGCCCGGCAAGACGTACCGCGTCGTATGCTCGCACAACTTCGCATATCTCAATTTCCTAAACGTTGTAGACACCATGGAAGAAATGCCCGGCTTAAGAAACCTCCAGCACCAATTTGTCTCAAAAGATACTAATAAAGACTGAAGAAAGAAGAGTGGAAGTTTTACGATGCCAATTCCGCACAACATGGCACCACACGAACCCACCAATGTTCTGCGCTGCTACAGTAAA
>JALIZH010012028.1:0-53913 GCA_030522465.1 Rhipicephalus appendiculatus
TTTCGTAGTTGCCACTACTGTGGTCGTCGACTTCTTGTCACTTGTGACTGACTTGATGGGTTCTTTTTTTTTCGTACAGCTTCCCAGTGTAGTCCATGGCAGTGCCAGCCATAACAATAAGCAGCAGCACCGTAATAAATATTCTGTTGGAGGAGAGCAATACTATTTTCTTTCTTTCGCGGTACCTTAGCTTAGTGCAGCTATTGCTGTAAAGAATTATAAGCTTACCCGTTGATGTGTTAAAACACGCTTTGTTCAATGCCGAGCAATCACGGACACTAACGAAATACGTTGATATATGCGCCCACGAATAGATGCTTCTAATTCTAAGGGGTTTAACTGTCACGTGTTATGTATAGGCCAGAAACGCTACCACTAGAGTGATTCAGTATACTTAAGGTAATTCATGTTTAATGGCGGGATAAGTCAAACTTCAAGTTCTCACCGTTCGATTTTATGGCCCCCACTTCCATGGCATTGCTTAAATGTCAAGGGCTGAGTACTACACGCTAGCTATATTTTAGGGTATTGTCTTCTGTAACACATTTCCGCAAACATAATGAGAAGATTCGCCCGTACGAAAAAGTGTTCTAATGCATTTACTGTAGCGCTTACGCACTTTATTCAACGTCAGGCCAACACGCATACTTTAGTTCTCTATAAGGCTTAAAACCTGACTTACTTGCACACGTTCGTAAGAGTACCAGAGTAAACGTTAAATTGTCGTGTAAAAGAACACTTACGTGACAGCAAGGGCCGGAATGTCCGCCATGAGCCCATGGCTTTCTCTTCGGCATCTCGTTGCTGTTGCGTTTCCATTGCAGCCCGATTCACACAAAACTAAACAAAAAAAGACCATTCGTTCAAAGTGGGACATTTCATAGCGAAAGGTGTTTTCAATTTCAAGCGGTTCTTTGCGTACGAAAGCCACTTCGACCGCCCTACCTGTCCAGCCGCATATCGCTTTGTGCTCTCGTTACCATCTATTTCACTTTACACATACCAAAGCTAGCATGAGAGGACGTTTGTTGATCACCAACACGACTAACGGGTAATCGCATGAATATCGTGATATGCTTGTCGCGTACGTCATGAAACCTCTTCCCTCGATTACACGTGGCACTTATATACCCACACCACGGCCCATTCAATACCTGTATGCGCCACAGGGGATGGACAGTCTATATTGACCCAGGAACGGTGAGAATAGACTTTGGAAATTTTAACATGCTAGCGTTCAGAACCGATGCCGACGTTGGTGGCGTTGTCGCTAAGTGAAAAATCCCATTGGACTCAAGGGATAAAAATAAGAGTGTCAACTGCAATTGAACCCAGGCATTCTTCGTGGCAGTGAAGTATTCTACCACAGAGTCGCGCCAGTCCATAATTGTGCTTCGGAAAATCGCATGTAGGATGAAAGCAAATTGTAATTCCTGTGTTGGCTATCAGATTTTACAACAATGTAATAAACATGATATATATACAGTAAAAGCTTGTTAATTGGGTTGTCATGGGGCCGGAAAAAAAAATCGAGTTCTCCTAATGCCGAATTATCGGAAGTATCAAAGTAACATGACACCAATATCTGTTCCATCAATACACTTTCAGTTTCTTTATGAATACGTAAATCCTGTACTTTTCTGCACAAGAACAGTGTAAAAGCCGCAATTTCTCGCATCCTGCGACTTCGTCCTCAGTGCGACCATGGTGCCAGACTGCTGTATTTAATTAGCACGAAACATTCTCTGCCACCCCCTTTATTCCGTACCAACAACACCACCCCACCACACGCACGTGACGATAGTTCTTTCGCAGGTAAAATGGGCGGCGACTGATCTTTCGTTCACCGCGATGTAGCAAACGAGTTTCATGCCAGGATGCCTACCTTCGCTGAAAGCTCTTCATGTTCAACAGCTGGCGACATGTTTGAGTTTCGTGACATTGCGCGCATTGCATCAAGCAAATCGAAAAGAAGCTCCTGAGTGCCGGATGGGCTTGTGGACAAAACTGTGGTCACTTGCTGATGAACATTGCGATGCAGAGAGGGCACCATAGCTTTTACGTCTTCAAACGCCGTCTTCACTCTTGTGCATCGCATATTTGCGACGCTTAGCGCTCGGCGCACTCCACGGATCATTCGAATTCACCTGGGTTTCTGCCAAATCTGCCCGAATTAACGAGTTTGATGCAATTAAAGAATGCATATGGTGGCGCGGACCAGAGAACACGTCAGAGTTTTCCAATTTTCAGAATTAACGGTTGCGAATCACCAGCTTTTGCTGTACTCCCATGACTCAGAAAGCTATTGTAAAGCGTTCTCGACCCTGTAAGAATACGCCAATGACCGCCACTTTAGAGAAGCAGATCGTCCCACTGTAACATGCTGTTCATTTCTATAAAACTCGCGCCTGTTCTGTAATCTAATCGCCGACGTAAGGCGGGACCATAAGCTACCCTCGAGGCCCCAATGCTGTCGACGTGCCCTCGATATCCCCACAAGTACTTGATGCACAGGAAAACGTTGATCCCCTTTATAACGCTTAGCTGACAAAAAAATTGCTTTGTAGTTACTAACCGCTTCGCACATCGATTTTCACAATGCATGAGATCTGCTGGATTTCTGTTTTTTTTTTCCTTGCATAAGACTGTATATTCACTTTTTAACAGCATTCGCCGCAGTAAGGAATACCTTTTTGTCTTTTTTTTTACACTAAAAAAAAACAGCTTGCAAACGTTTTTCACTCAGAGCGAGCGTAACGGTGAGGTAATTTACGTATGGTGGGAAACATGGAAACGATTGTAAAAAGCGATGCGTATACAAATATTCGTTGTTTATTCGATTGTAATGTGCGTGCTGCTCGCGTGATATTTACTACGGCAGCACATTTTAGAGCTTTACGAATAAACATCTGTATAGTGCTACATCAATATCATCATAGCGTATGTTCCGAAAGGTAGAATGCTTACAGCACAAGAGTTTGCGCCTAAATCGATTAAATAAAATCGGTTTTCAGCAAAGCCTTGAGGCCCTCTTACCGAAAGTAGCAATGGCACTGACATCTTCGTCGGAGCAAGTAGATGGCACACAGACGCCAGCAGTGACTTGCGCACCCGATAGCATCCTGCAGATAGAACTTGCTAAGCCCTGAAATGCACGTAAAACACCATATAAAAATTGCGACAGGATATTAAGTGCACTCAAACTGTTACAGTTGAAGATGTTACAAGAGAAATTGCTACAGTAAAACCTTAACGCACGCTTTTTATTTCGTGGTATCTTTCATTTATTGTGTTAATATAAGCGTGCACGCCCTGGGTTTATTGCCAGAGCTAACAAAATTAAGCACCCTGCAGTTGAGTGGCCCACACAATGAATATCAAAAAAGTATTTTTGAAAAGGTAGGTAAGTCGAGAACAGAATCATACGAACCGCCCACAAGCACAATGCTTTATGACACATACATTCATGCAAAAGTTTATGCATGAGTGTATGTTCATATGTATTCATATATAGCCTGTCAACTACACGGCACTGACCAATTAGTCATTGGTCGACTGTCTTTTATCTAACGTAGTGAGTGGAGTAATATCCAGGAGCAACGAAGAAAGTCGGTAATGTTGTGTTCTAGGAATGGCGTACACCCTACCCAATTCCCTAATCATATGCTAATCTTTACAAACCAAGCGGAGGAGCTAAAATTAGCTGATGTAATACACACCTGTTTTTCGACGCCCTGCTCGGAGTCGAGGTGCAATGAGGTTAAACAATAAGTACTCGTGAAGGCGGGGAGGTGTTGAGACAAGTCTTTTGGAGCAGGTAGTGCGGCGGGCTTCGGCAGTGCCTCTACGCACTCAGAATAGAAGCCCAGGAAAGTGCGTCCACCCGTCATGACACCACTCTCCATCTTACCAGTGCTGTCAAACACTGTAAATGAGAAGCAGTATTTGTAAACATAGAAAAGGAGAGCTCAGTGAAAAAATTTAGTCTACAACAACATTTTTACAATTACCTATCACCTATCAGTAACTACATAATTTAAGGCGGATACTTCGAGCGAAAGCCGAATGAAAAGGCACTTTATAAAGCGTACAGTCTTCCTTGATGATTTAAATTATTTTTAGGGGTCTTAAACCTCGCTAGGGTTCAGCAGCATTTATAGCTACTTTTAAGCAATCTTACCGGGGGAGTCAGGGCGAGTCTTTCAAGGTTAATTGGCTGTGAGCCTGACGAATCTCCGAAACTTGCTTGTCATGGAATATGTGCGATTACTTCGGCCTTTAAAGCAGTTGGTTTATTTTTAAAAAACAGGGGTCCTATGCGGCCATTTGGTTAACTTGAAATGTTTATCTATGTACGGCTGCAGGGAATCTAATCGGTTGCGCCAAATTCTCGTGAATATTGTCAAGCAGCAGTGACGGCGAAGAAGCAAACACATCCGGTATTACGGTCGGTTATAGATGGATGGATGCATACAACTTTAATAAACGTGTGGCAAGGTTCAACGCGACCCGGGCTTATGTCTATCACGGGGGGAACGACAAAGCTTTTCCTCAACGCCGCCTCACGGGCTTGCCGGACCGCTCAGGTTTGGATGCCGATGTCTGAGCCGCGCAGAGCGGTGGTCCACCTCGACGATAGGGTCACCGGAGTAACTCCCATCATTCTTATAATATTATTACACTCTCACAACATGTGTTTGAGTGTTGCTGTCTCTTCCTGGCACAATTTGCAGGTGTCGTCCTGATGTTTTTCTGGGTATGTCCGTTTTATGTGGAATGGATTAGGAAAGGTGTTCTTTTGGAGCTGTGTCTCCAGGCGACGGCCTGCCTCCTGTTAAGTTTGGAACTCGGCGGTGGGAATATCCTTCTGGCGTATAGATATGCTTTTCTGATGTCATTGTAGCCAATGAGCTTATCCCGTTCTGCTCGAGATGCGTTCGCTATTGTGCGAGAGGCGTGCCCTATTCGGCGCGGCGGGTCGTGCAATTTAAGAATAAAGGCAAGCTTCGCCCACAGCCGTCGCGGCCCCACCCGCAGAGAATTTGCATAGTTTCCCCTTATAATTGCATGTGCTCATTTAGTGACCTCAAGCACCTTGCACGTAAATCAGGTGTTCGCATGTTCATATCGCTGGTTTTCGGTCTACAACCTGAAATATACAATTTATACCTGCTCAGCCAAGCGTAGTCTTTTAAGTACGGATGACGTGCATCAAATTGCTATTATGCCTAGCACTGACTTTAACACAGAAAAAGCACTTATCGTTACTCCAGAAACCCCTTTGCATGACTCTCTGACGCAGGTTAATGGCATGCGCGCTGTAATTCTGGGGGCGGGGATTCTATTTATTCCCCGGCTGCAACAGACTACAGATGAAACGCTTTATTGTGCGCACCTGTGCCCTGCTAAAACTACTCAAGGTACAAGCAACATTCACTGTGCGATGATAACGCGAGCTCGGACGTTCGTCATCGGTAGTGTTATGATATGCGGAATGTGTCGTCTATTATAAATCGGTGATCGAAGCTTTCAGCGTTGTAGCTGGTGCTCGCCTAAGCTCCGGAATAAGCTTGACTACTCGCCTTCTGCTCGTGATCTTAACCGAGCAATATAAGAGAATCGCGAAGCTTTCAAGCAATGCGGCGCTACCTGCGCAGAACACTGTTAGCAGTTTTAGTGTGGTTGAAAATCGATCACGTAAAACGAAGAACAAAGCACGCGTGGCAATACGTAACTGGACTCTCTTCAGTCACTCAATATAGACCAGAATTTTCATTGCTTGCCGGAGGCAGCCATCTTTGCTGGCGGGCTGCTGATTACGTGGAACGGATGACTACGCTAGCACTCAGCCTGTTCTTATCACATCATGGCCGCCAGTGTTCGCTCACCATCAACTGTGACGTAACCATTCCGCAGCCCCTACACTGGTCTCGCCGACAGATGACAACTGGCGTCGAGATTAAGTATGCTTGCTCTAAACGTGGGTGCGAGAGTAAAAATAATCTGGTCTATAGGCAGTGCTGTACAGGCCTGAAAACTACGGATTTGCATAAAGCAAAATAAACGGAATTTGTCGCTGGTAATTGAAGTATCAAGCTCCAGAAATAAAGGTGGAGTTCTCAAATTTGCATGAGCCACAACTTGCCAAAAATTATTGCGCAAAACTGCTAGCAAAGACCTATCTCATTTTCAAAATTAACTACGGTATGTTGCAACGAGAACTACATTTTCCGTATTTTTTTTATTTTCTAGTGAAAAAAACTTCTTAATTGTGTTGCAATAATCATTACCATAGTACCATCAAAATTATGTTTACACATTTTTCGATTACATAGCTTTCAGTTGGCACAAAAACGAGAAGTGGTATTTTTGTGTCAAAATATGGTCGTGCATGAGATTAACGTGCACTAAAACCTGCAAACCTTATTAAGGTGAATTTCGCAGAGTATTTCACTTGAGAAAAAATTAAAAGTTACAAATGCTAACTGTATTCAGTTCTAAATGAAACACTGAAGATAAGACTGCATCTCTTACTTTAATTGTATGTGCAGCGTTCTCACGACGCTTCATGAAGTCAGGCAATTTGTTGAAGCAATGCTATGCGTTGTTTTGTGACGAATTCCGCATAAAGTAGTGGAAACACAGTGTTTAGGAAATTCCTCGAAACTGTTAAACTTCAACGAGCACCAAAGAAACACTTACTTTTCATAGCCCAGTCGGAACCACTTTGCAAGTGCGTCACGTAGACAAAAATGTCATGTCGACACCTCGGGCTTAATCGAATTTCAGCAGAGAGCAGTTCTTCAGGAAGGCGCTCAAGGATGTTGGAACGCATCGGTGTGGAAAGCGTGGCTTCCGAAAATTGCAGTAAGTGAGCTAAAGCCAGTATTAGTGTGTATGAATACAGGAAAAACAAAATTCGTAGTTGTTTTTGACGCTTCATTGTCTTCGTTTTCCTCTATGCAGAGTCAGGACACACTATTGGTGTAAAAGGCGAAAGATCTCCCGATCCTGCAAAATCATAGCAGATGAAAGAGTCACAACACGTTTGAATTCATAATTTGCAATCTATATTTTGCTGTCCGACGGGCATTGTCCATCGGGCACTTCTACAGTGCAAGTTGCTAACAGTACAACTTACGAATCTGAAATAAAACTTTTTTTAAACTTTTCCTAGGCCCAATCTTACTGCAGTAATCACATTTCTGTGTCAGGGAGCATCTGCTGTTGAAACGTCGCATAATACGCTGTACCAAGGTTTCAACGAAATGCACAGTTGACAAGTGTTCTAAAAATAAGCTAATCAATTTGAGAATGTGTCTGTACCGCTGATGATGCTTTTTAGTCATTAAGCACGATGACGACCAGTGCATCCACATGCCGCGCACCCTCGCTACGCAGCCATTACAATTTCGAAGAACATGACGGGATAAACAACTGCCGGCGTTAGCCATTTCTACTCGCAAGGTTGAATCAAGCGCATCTACCAATTCGAAAGAAAGGACTCGGTATAACAGAACCACTTCTTTAGAGACTAGTTGGATCACACTGAAACCTACACTTGGTGCGCAATCAGGAAGAAACAAGGGAGACAGGATAGACTGCGCTCTATTCCGTCTCCCTTCTTATTTTTTTCTGCTTGCGCAGCAAGTATATATAACACAACTATTTGAGCAGCTCACGAAACCTGTGGATATTGTAGGTTCGGCTCGTGCAGTTGAAAAGCGTCTTCTACATATACGTAACATTAACTTACACTTCTTAGACTTCAGTTAAGGCCAGCAACGATTGTGCTATTCCATGTTCATTATCAGTTCGTTTCAGTGGTCTTTCCAGGCTTGTAATCCTGGTGACCGCTCGGAAATTCCGATCCCTTACCTTTTTCCCGGAAAGAAATGTGACTTCATTGGTTCATGCTCTGTACTTGCACACGTTTCTCGAATTGTTTAGTGACTTTCACAGACATGAACTGAAGAACTACGCCCTGCACATTCTGTTTTGTGCTGCTTCCTTTGGCGAGAAGTCAGGAAACGTGCACTGCGGGGCGAAACCTGAGCGGACTTCATAATAAGGTGGTTGCAATGTCAATTCGCGTTGCTCTTTCTACACGAAGGATTCGCGTAATGCTTGTGGCCACATTATGGTGGTGAA
Source organism: Rhipicephalus appendiculatus (assembly GCA_030522465.1). Lineage (NCBI taxonomy): Eukaryota > Metazoa > Arthropoda > Arachnida > Ixodida > Ixodidae > Rhipicephalus > Rhipicephalus appendiculatus. The sequence goes on from JALIZH010012028.1 coordinate 8,152, forward strand.
GACTGTTGTCGTTGAAGTCAGTAGCCAGGCAACATGAACGTTGGCCGCATATTTCCGCCCACTCTCTTATGCGCTGGCGCGTTGAACGCCGCATTGAATTGCAGCCGTTGCCGTAAATATATGTCGGCTTTTTTTTATTTTTAGATTGCAAACACGAAGAAACTCACTCGGAGTTACTCGGGTTCACAATCAGAAATATTTTGCTCAGGTATCCTGACCGGAACGCTCTATGCAAGTAACGCTCAAAGGGGTTTCTACACGCAGTGATCATTATTATACCGAAGCAGTGTCAAATGTTACACACTTACAAGTCTGCTGGATCTGCAACCCCATGTTTATTAAATCATAAATTCAAATAAATTTTTATTTTCAACGACTACAAGATACATGGTTACAAATTATATAGTACATATTGTCCAAAGAATAATGGGACAATTGTCGCACACAAGGCGAGGACCACCGAGCAAAGTTGGTTACGCACCTACTGCGTTTTAATAATACAGAGTATATGTAGCAAACAGCGTAACCCGAGGAGAGCCTGACGAAAAGTTTGAGGGTGCCTACTTCAAGTACTGAGGTAGAAAGCGCTGGTGCGCAATTATTACCGGGTGGGTTCGGGATTTGAAATCTACGTCCTAAAGTTATTCACAACTGACACTTGATCATTCCACGCCAACTGTCTCAACCCAGCTGTCGCAGCTCGCCAAAACTCAGTTTCTATAAAAAAAAATCTGAGGAAATTATGCACAAATAGACATTACTTCTGCAGTATTTTCCCAAAATATTTTTAGCGGCAAAATTTTTTTTTTGCGCACGTCACCACCTTTTGAAATTAATGAAATGGTTGAAAACCAGCCACGAAAACAAAATTTCCGATAAATCGACCGTTTTGCGCATTCTTTCCACACTTGCTTCTTTGCGTTTTTCGAGAACCATGCTTTTATTATAGGACAGTTCATTATAGTAGCTTTATATTTTTCGCCCCCTTAGCGCGTGAGCAAAATTGAATAAAATAGAGGGTTTTCGAGAATTTTCCAACAAAAGGTGATTACTGATAAAATGCATAAATTACATCTATCACACTCTTCGTAAAATGTACCATTTTCTATAATTTTTGTTTTATCTGTGTGCGGCGCATAGGCCCTAAAATAAAATCTTAAACTTGGCAAAAGCGCCACTTTTTCCTATGTTGAGACGTCTGTAGGACCCTAACGTGGTCCCAAAAAATTCTGCGGAAAAGCGCATACGATTGAGAATGATAGCTACTTCACAGTAAGTTTAATGAAAGCAATTTTCGTTTGAGGGGAGAGAAAAAACTGGAAATTTAGTCCCACCATTGCATTATTTTCCTATGGGGGCATTACAAACCAACTGACCTTGCTGCATAAAAAAGAGTTGTAGTGTAGTCGCAGTACATGGTTTTAAGTTCTTTTTGTTAGTACTGAATTTTGCATATTACATACTGAGGTGATAATAAACAGAGGTAAAATATAACAGTGCAATTGGCTTACATGGCACTATGTCCCCAACAATGAATCGCGTTATTCATTGCACTGGCGCTTACCGTAGGCAGCGGCCGACAACTACGCCACAAAAATCGGATGCCGTGATCTCATCTGTAAAACAGCGCATGTTACCAGACTGAGAAATCTTACTAAAACTAAAAGCTCCTCCTTGCAACCACCCAAATTAAGCTGTGAAAAATAGCTAGGCGGATCCCGTCCGTAGGGTCGCGGACCAGGTATACGGAAGGCGTGAATGCGCATGCGTGGTCACATCGCGCGCCGTTCCTTGCGGACTGCAAATATGAATCTCGCGTGGATCAGCTTTAAATGGCCACGCTCACGGCCTCCTTTCGCCGGTTTACATGGGCGTTGAGACTTAGCTTTTACAGCGAAAGCTGTTATGAGATCACAACAAGGGTCGTTTCTGCGCCGTAGTTGTCCGCCGCCGCCGCCGCCGCCGCCGGTGTCCGTAACCAATATCACACGAAATAAGAAAAAAAAACTAAATAAACAAAAAAACACCTTGACAGAATGGCAATCGAACCAAGGTCCTCTGCGTGGAAGCCCAGCACTCTACCACTGAGCTACTCCGCTGCTTGAAACTGCTGTGCAAACTGACCCTACGCAGGCTTCATATCGGGTAAGGAATCGCGTTAACGTGTGTTGTAAAGCGTTTTAGAGCAGTAAAGTAAGAACCAGGCGTCACACAATGCGAATTGCGTAACGAGTGGGTCGTTCAATGCTCCAACCCATTACAAAAGCCTGAGGCATAATTCTTCATCGTCGTCAGCCACAGCATCAACAAAGTGCACATAATTCGTTACAAGGGTGTAGCGGGCACCGCGCTTTTCCGCAGATGACGAATAACGGAATAGTAGACGCTTCCCACTACACAAAAATTATGATGATTTATGGCGTAGTGGGTACTATGCAAGTGGGCTTGTAGTAGTTGCCCCAAGAGTGTTTAAAAAAGGCTAAAGGCCGCTCTCCCAGCTTTCGCTGTGGCTGTGCTGCGCGTTCTGCGCAGGCCTGGTGTTTTTTTTTTTTTTAACGCGAATTAATTCTCATAGCCGCATACAATAAGTAACGCGATTCATTGTTGGGGACATCCTGGCATCTAAGCCAATTCCATTGGTACATTTTTACATCTGTTTATTATCACCCGGATATGTAGCATAGGAAATGAAGTACTACCAAAACTAACTTAAAACCATGTACTGCGACTACACTACCACTCTTTTTAACGCAGCAAAGTCAGTTGGTTTCTATTGTCCCCATGGTAAAATCATGCAATGGTGGGACTAAACTCTTTTTTTTTTCTACGCTAAAACAAAAATTGCTTCGATTAAACGTTATGTGAACAAATTTGGTATGATTCTCAATCGTTTCCGCTTTTCTGCAGATTTTTCTTCGACCACCTCACTGTGCTACAGACGTCTCAATATAGGCTTAAGTGGCGCTTTTGCCAAGTTTAGGATTTTATTTTAGAGCTTATGCGCCGCACACAGGCAAAATAAATTAAGAAATATTAAGTTTTATGGAGAGTTCTATAGAAGTAATTGATGAATTTTTAAATAACCATCTTTTCTAGGGAAGTTCGCAAAAACGCTACATTTTACTCAATTTCATCCACGCTCTAATGTGTGAAAAAAAAATATATAAAGCTACCACTAGATACTGTCCTATAATGAAAGCACGATGCTCAAAAAACGCGAAAAGGAAGTGCGGAAAGAATACGTGACACGGTCGATTAATAGACGATTTTCTTTTCGTAGCTAGTTTTCGACCTTTTCGTGAATTTCAAAAGGTGGTCACACGCGCCAAAAATTTTTACCACTCTTAGTATTTTTGCAAAATGCTGCAGAAATAATATCTATATCTGTATATTTTTCTCTGACTTTTTATGGAAATCGATTTTTCACCGGCGCCACGGTTGGAACAACTGGCGTGGAATGACCCCACTACGTTTTCGTCATTCTTTAAAAACACAATAATCGCATAAGAGAATTGTGGCGAACAAGCAACATGGTAGTCTGTTCACAATCGACGCTAGGAAAATGCCCGCATGAGTGTGACGATAAAAAAAATTACACCATCTCCCGCTAAATGGAAATATTTGTAGATGCGAAGCAGCGGGCGCTAACGCTTACGCTGGCGGCGGCGTTGACGCTGGTGCTCATCGCGGCGTTGCGCAGGAGAGAAACCTGGGGAGGCGCAAAGCACGCCGTGATGGACCGGTGTTTCCTACTGGAACATGCTAATCGCTGCTAATGTGCAATGAGAGACAGAAGACTCCGACTGGACACAGAGACCCGCAGTCCGCTTTTAGTTCACGCGCACACTGCAAATTTTTATTGTTCAACAACGCACATGGGAAATCATCCACCGGCACTACCTTTCAGGTCAAGATCTAGTGCCTATATATACGGGTGGCCAGTGAACGCTTGTGCAGCGCGAGCAGTACAACCTGATTTCTGATTTTCAGTCAAGAAACTCGCTAGCAGACGCAGCTTTCGTCGGCGTTGCGAGGCGAGAGAGGGGGAGTGTAGGAGAGGAGAGAGAGGGGGAGGGGACGCACATGCGAAATGGGTGTGTAAACGCCGCGGGAGGGATGCCTAGAGAAGACAGGTGGGGAGCGTAGGAGAGGAAATAGAGGTGGAGGGGACGCGCATGCGCAGTGGGGGGTGTGGACGCCGCGGAGGGATGACGAGAGGAGAGAAGGGGTGCGTAGGAGAGGAGGTGTGTGGATAGGGTTTTCGCATGCGCAGTAAGGGCGGTCAGGACGCACACCACCACCGGATTGAACTCCGCCATAAGCTGCTTCGCATCTAAACAATGGCAGAGCTGCTGCTGATGACGAAGTGCACCGCGATCTCCAACAGGTGCTGGCGTTAAGGCGCTCACGCAAACCAGAGGACAGCTAGAGCTGTGAAAAGGCCGCTATTAATGAATTGTGGCACAGCCCTTTTCATCGGTTCAACAACTGCGATGCCTGCCCTCACACCGCCCACCTGCTATTCTTTCGACATGGCGGGACACGCGACACTATAATAAGCACATGTTTGTCAACGTCATGGTTGTCCAACGTCTTCCAATGAGCGAATCTCTTCAATTCACGCACTCTCTGATGCAGTATCATACCCGTGCGACGCAATGCGTGTATGTACGCAGAGGCGCAGGTTACTTCTCGGTTGGTCAAAGGCCGCTGTTTATAACAGTTGCTTCTTGTTATGACAACTAACTGCAGAATTCGGAAGTCGGAAGAGTGGCCTTTCTTGAGCCTGTTGTGAACTCTCTTCAGGCAACGACAAGTATACATACAAGGTACCCAGTACGCCATAAATCATAGTAATTTTTTTAAGTTGGGGAAGCACCCGCTATGCCATTATTCGTCATTCAGCGGAGAAGTGTGGTATGCGCTAGACATCTGTAACGCATTATCTGCGCTTTGTTTTCGATGTGGCTGATGACGATGAGGAATTATGGGTGAGCCCTATGTAATGGGTTGGAAGCATTCAACGACCAACTCGTTGCACAATTGGCATTGCGTGACACCTAGTTATGATTTTACTCTGCTAAGACGCTATAGTACATATATAAACACGATTTCTCGCCCGAAATGACGCCTGTAAAGGGTGTATTTGCCGAGATTCTTGAAGGGCCGGTGTGGCTTTGTGGTAGAATACTCGACTGCCACGCAGAGCTTCCGGTTTCAAATCCCATCCGATCCTAGAAACTTTTTTCTCGTATCATTCTTTTTTTTATATCGCGCGATAGCGGTTACGGACACTAGCGGCGACGGCGGAACAGTACGGCGCGAAAATCGGTGGTTGTAGTAATATCATAACAGCTTTCGCTTTAAAAAAGCTTCGTGATTGTCGCACCGCACAATTATTAACACTGCTAACCTTCTCATGTAATAAGAGTGTGGCTAATACGGGGTAATATTGAAAAAATATTTTTGATTGGATTCTATAACATTGGTGCGGGTATTATATTAGTGTGGCTATTACACGAGTATATGCGGAATGACAACTACCATGCGCAATTGCTCCAAATAATCGCGCCGTATAGCGATGAATTTGGCCGCTAAAGGTGAGGTTGGTTAATGTGTATGTCGTCGATTAGAAATGACGCACGTATGGCTCGAAGTGAAAACCGTGGAAATGAAAACAGCTGCACTAAGTATACTTAGCCGTAAAATTTATGTAGCGCCTTAATCAAAGAGAACGGTACCTATGTAGATGCGTACATGACCCTTCGCGATATCCATGCTATCTGCAGATGATATACTGCGGCTTTTCATAACGTTCAGTTGTAGCACAGGCCTTCTTGATGGTTCCCCACTTTTAAATCACCCACACATCTCTGGAATCTCGGGGCATGACTCAAGTTCTACTAGGTGACTACAGGGCAATATGTGGCCTCAGTGTTCTACACGTGTTGTTGTTCAAGCTTATCGTGATGACGATGGCCGCGCTCAAGCACTTTCCTATCGTACAAAGTATACCAAAGCACAGCTATCCAGTTATGCACTACATGGATGTATACGTCAGAGCTAACAACATATCACACATCGCAATGAAGACACTAATATGCGGCATATATTCCCCCCCCCCCCCCCTCCTCCCGATCACACATGTATCTGCGGATCCACTATGTCTCAGTGTGTGAAGTGCCCACGAAATTATTCGGAGCACCAGACCGGTGGCCGCTCATCGGGGAAGCACACCGGCGAAGATATACAGCAATAACCTGCGCGTGCGCGGCATCCCTAGCAAGCAAGCCTCGCTCCCCAGTGTATATAGATAGGCGTTGCCTTGCGTTAAAAACTATGCTGCTTTAGATGTGAAGCATCTTATGGCGAAGCTTAATCCCGTGGTGGTGGTGGTGGTGTGCCGCGTGCCCTCCCTTACTGCGCATGCGCAAACTCTTTCGAAAAAATAAAAATAAATAAAAAACCTTTTTCCCCCCTCTCTCTCCTCTAGGCAACCACACCCTCACTCCGCATGCGCCCCCCCCTCCTCCCTCCCCTCCTACGCTCCCCCCCTCTCTCCTCTAGACATCCCTGCCCGCGGCGTCCACACTCCCACTGCGCATGCGCGTCCCCCCCTCTCTCTCATCTCCTACGCTCCCCCCTTCTATCCTCTAGGCATCCCTGCCCGCAGCGTCCACACTCCCACTGCGCATGCGCGTCCCCTCCTCTTTCTCTCCTCTCCTACGCTCCCCCCTCTCTCGCCTCGCGACGCCGACGCAGGCAGCGTCTGCTAGCGAATTTCTTTGTTCAAAAAACCGACTGCTCGCGCTGCACAACCGTGCACTGGTCACTGCGTATATATGGCAATGGATTTTGACCTGCAAGGAGGTGCCGGTGGGAGATTTCTCCTGTGCGTTGTTCAACAATAAAAATTCGCAGCGTGCGCGTTAACTAAAAGCGGACTGCGGGTCTCTGTGCCCAGCCGGAGTCTTGTGTCACTCATTGCCCATTAGCAGCGATTGGCATGTTCCAGTAGGAAACACCGCTCCATCAGTGCGTGCTTTGCGCCTCCCCCGTTTTCTCTCCTGCGCAACGCTGCGATGAGCGCCACCGTCAACGCCGCCGCCAGTCTAAGCGTTAGCGCCCGCTGCTTCACATCTACACATGGTTCCCTTTAGCGGGAGATGGTGTAATTTTTTAGATGCGAAGCATCTTATGCTCGGGGCTCCCGTGTCCCGCGTCTCCCGTCCCGCGTCCGGCCACTTTCATGAAGTAGGGAAGCAGCCATTATGCGAACCAGAACACTGTAGTAATATGAAGGCCGTCAACCCTAACACAGTTATCAGAGTAATGGCCGAGAGCACAGAGAGGCTGCTTAGCAATGGCTACGCAGGTGGTGTCTGTCGCCCAGGTTGACCCCATTCCTTAATCTTGCTTGCATGTGTTTGGAGGGGGCTTAGTCCGTCACTCCTTCCCGCGTCCCACACCACCACAGCGCATGCGCGTCCCCTCCCCCCTCTCTCTCCTACGCTCACCCCCCTTTCTCTCTACTAGGAATCCTCTACTCTACGGAGCGGCCCCCCGCGTCCCCCCACAGCGCAAGCGCGTCCCCTCCCCCTATGCTCTCCTACGCTCACCCCCTTCCTCTACTCTAGGAATCATCTACTCTACGGAGCGGCGCCCACATCCCCACAGCGCATGCGCGTCCTCTCCCCCCTCTCTCCTCTAAGAATCCTCTACTCCACGGAGCGGCTCCCGCGTCCCACAGCGCATGCACGTCCCCTCTCTCTCCTCTCCTACGGTCGACCCGTCCTTTCCTGTAGGAGTCCTCTACGGAGCATCGCGCACGACAGGTGGGGTGACAGCTGCATACTCCGCTGGGGGGCGCCACGGTAGTTCCGCGGTATGGAAATGACGGAGCGCGCGCGCCTCATTCTCTCTACTGTGCAGCGCCGCGATGAGCGCCCGGACCACTGCCGTGAGATGAGAGCGGCGACGTTCCTCCCGCTCAAGCTAAATCTCCCCGCTGCTTCGCATCCACACATGGCTCCCTTTAGCGGGAGATGGGGGAATTTTTTTTCCTCTTAGCGCTGCGACAACACATCCGGGAGCTATCGAGGCCTGTTGACTACACCGTGCTCGCGTTTTATGCAGTTGAATCTGAAAACGCACGCGCAATCCTTGTGGCACGACCTTAATTAACTCTCAGTTATGAACTTTAACTGACTCGTATTAAATAATGAAACTAAATGAACTCTTAATTAGTCTTCTTTGGTCTGACCAGTCTTATCACGGAGTCTTGATTAGGAGTTGTCTATTACTGTCCGCACCACTTAGTTTTATTTAGAAGTAATTGCGCTCAATTGATCAGTAATGCACTTAGCGCACTTTAGTAAAGCTGCCGTCTGATATAGGTGTTTTGGTCCTGTTAATTATTCTAATTTCCTTAAAGTAGTCTTGGCACCCTTGAATTACTCTTAGTTACTTGGTGCTTAATTAACTTTTGCATGTTTTATTGAACTGTAGAGGTGTAGTAGGGCGCTTTCGGATTTTTGCTGCTGCAAATGTTTAGTGGGATTGATTGTCCGCCGCAGTGGTGTAGCGGTTAGGGTGCTCGACTGCTGACGCGAAGGTCGCGGGTTCGATCCCAGCCGCGGCGGTCGCATTTCGATGGAGGCGAAATGGTAGATGGTAGACCAGATGGTCGAAATTTCCGGAGCCCTCCACTACGGCGTCCCTCATAATGATATCGTTGTTCTGGGACGTTAAACCCCAGATATTAGACGGATTGATCGCTGGGCGAGTTGGTAGTTCACGAATACCTGCAAGTGTCACACAAGTGTTGTCGGCGACGGGTGACCAGGAGGTCAAATTCCGCGCCTAATGAACAAGTTAATCGTTTTACTTTCAAAGGCGCCGATGCCGATTAAAGCGCATGCGCGAGCGCATATGTTCAACGCGTGCACACGCGCGTCCAGAGCATTTTATACAGACCGCGTCCGCACAGCCCCCATGTGAAACGCTAAAACACACCCAACTCAAATCTTTTGGGGCAAGGCAACACCTATCTAGATGTACTGGGGAGCAAGGCGAACCTGCAAGGGTACACCGCATGTCCACAACCCAGAACTACTTTTTCACCGGCGCGTGCCACCGACGAAATGCTACCACTCCGGTGCTCCGAATTATTTTGAGGGCACCTGTACGTATGCAATGTGCAAAGTTCGGTAGGTGCTGCACTTATCCAACGAAGAAGCGGAAAGCCTGGCTGCATCGTGTAAGACAAATGAGCTGCAACGACGAAGTATGCTCTGCCTAAATGGACCCTTTGAACTTCTAATTCAAACAGTTTTGTTTTAGATGCGAACCAGCTCTTTGACTAGGCTGTGTAACGTTGTCCCTCCGTCCGTGCGTCCGTACGAACGCGCCGCAACGCGCTCCCCTCACCGCAGGTGTTGTAGCGGTGCCAAGTAGGTCACGCCGCAGCTGCGCGTTGACGTCATGCTCCCCTCGCAGTGCGCGCTGACGTCACTCTCTCCCTCGCCTGCCGCGCGCTCGCCGCAGCGCCCGCAGCTGCCGCCTGACGCGCGCCTAACGTACGCGTTGAAACATGTCTGTACGTGTCACCTCTCTCTCGCTTCACCCTCTCCACCACTCCCATGCGCAACGCTGCTGCTTCTCATCCCATCAGGGTTCCCTTTGGGAAGATGGTGTAAATTTTTTGCATGTATTTGGCAAAATACTGCAGATTTTCGCGAAGTGCCCATTACCCGTCTGTAAGGCGACACACGCACCTGATGGCGGATCATTTTGTATTGAGTGGGAATAGCGGCGTGGGCAGGGTTCCCCTTCAGGGGGGGAGGGACGAAGCACTGGCGTTGCGTTGTCATAGAACACTACTAACACTCAGAAAGCCTGGCTTGTATTGCAGCTTAAACGCTACTCTTTAAAGCCATGCTGGCGAGGTCATGTGGGTTTCAGCACCACACGCATTGTTGTTTCAGGGCGAGCGCCTCAAAATGCACGTAAGGCTTTTGCCATAATAATAGTAATTATTTTGTGAACATACATTTTTGCAACCTAATCTACCAACGTGTGTACGCGTTTGGGTTATACTAAAGAGTTCATCAAAAGTACTCAAATGAGCTGTAGCTTGGTTAGATTTGCGCAGGAATACTCGTGATACACTAAAACGCCCTCTGGCGAAAACAAAAGCTACTATTATTAACTGGTAACCTGCAGAGCCGTAGTGTCACCAAAAAGGTCGCGAAAAGTTCGTAAATGCGCGCGAGATCGAAAAATATCTGTCGCCGTCCGTAACCTCATTTTTCACTAGCAGCTGCGGGTTCTTTGGGAACGCTTTTTGACGTGTACGATATGACTACGCATACTGGGTTTCGTAAATTTTGTAGCACCTGCTTCATAAAGTACAAACGGACGTACAATTATCGTAAAATCAGTGCTCGTATGTTTATTATAAATGTCATCGGAAGGTAAAAGTGAGTCGCAGGAGATGATGGCAATAAGCTTGTACTAGCGAATGACATTGTATGAGCCGGATATGACCGAATGCCTTCCGCTTGACGAAAAACAGAGTGGTTCACGCACAGGTCCAGGTATTTGTGTTTCCCGTCAGGAAAACCAATGTTGACTGACAGTGGAAATGTGTGGAGTTAGTGCCGGTATAGCATGTAACATTATTCAGAAGGACATCTGGATGAAAAATACTGCCGCACGTTTGGATTCCCAGTTCACGACTGCACCGCGACAAGGCATGTGCAAGAAAGCGCTGCTAGGAATATTACAGCAATGTGCGTGTGGTACTGCATAATCTTCCACCGCATTGACACTTAAAATACGGTATATTGTGCACCGTTTAGAACGACGGATGGCGGCGTAATGCTAGAGGCCTGCGTACTATGTACTGTCAGTGCATGTTGACGAACACGAGATGGTCGAAATTTCTGGAGCCCTCCTCTACGCCATGCCTCAGAATCATATCGTGGTTGAGCGCGTAGGATGCCAGATATTATTATTATTATTATTATTATTATTATTATTATTATTATTATTAATGGTAGTACTAGTAGTAGTAGCAGTAGTAGAAGTGCTAAATTTTATTTTAATTACTATTTTTGAACAACAGCTATTTCGACAAATTGGTAGGGATTCATGATAAAGATGGTGAGCGAGCAGAAAGGGACACAAGAGAAAAGATCAAGACACCACAAGTGCGGACTATCAGTTGAAAGGGCGCACACGGCGAAAAGGAATGTAGACTAAAAAACTTAGGTGTTGTATATGAAGTGCCTTTTAGCTGCGAGCGCTGCCAGGTAGGATAGACGGGCCGCTGCGTTGATCAGAGATTATTGTAGCATGAGAGGTCGTTAACCGGAGGCTCACCATCTGTTCCACCTTTTCGTTTTTGACGGCATAAACTCATACCACAATTCCATGAATGTGCAGTGTTGTACAGACAGAAGAATCAAAACACGCGTTTGATGGTAAAGCGCTGGGGTAGTGACAGCGCATGCGTGAGCCAGCCATCGATTAATTTGCACAAGGAAGAACTGAAATGCCTGGCTAGTTGCTTATCGCGTGTATCCCCGTGTCCGCCGGAATGACAGGTAGCGCTGCATGTCCGTGCAGTGCAGATAAAAAAATTTTAGCGGTGGAGCCGCTTAAGATTTGGCACCACCGCGTGGTTCGAACAAAAAGGAGGAGGCCACGTGACATCCTCGCTTCCACGAGCTCAAGGCGAAAGATAATTTTATTATCTGGGGTTTAACGTCCCAAAACCACGATATGATTATGAGAGACGCCGTAGTGGAGGGCTCCGGAAATTTAGACAACCTGGGGTTCTTTAACGTGCACCTAAATCTAAGTACACGGGCCTCAAGCATTTTCGCCTCCATCGAAAATGCAGCCGCCGCGGCTCGGATTCGATCCCGCGACCTTCGGATCAGCAGTCGAGTGCCATAACCACTAGACCAGCGTGGCGGGGCAAAGGTGCAAGAGCGCAAGCCGCAAGGAACCTGCAGTGCCCCTTGCTCTCTTCGTCCTCTTCTTCATCTGGTCCTTAGCTATAACCAAAATACGTGCTCCAATTCGGCGTGAGGTGAAATAACTCTGATGGGGGAGAGAACGAGTCCAAAAAAGAAAGAAAGTAAGAAAGAAAGAGAGAAGGAAAGAAAGAAAGAGAAATAAAAAAAGCACAGAGGAATAGAGCGAAAAACAGGGCGGAAATTAAAGCAGCCTCACACTAGTGGTGCCAAGCCTGAAGGAAGTGCGAAGCTGGGCAGCCGTCTTTGTTTCTCTTCGGTTTTTCTCTTTCTTTCCTCCTATCTTTCATTCTTCTTCTCTTTTCCAGTCTTTCTCTATTTTTCCCCCCTCTTTATCTGTATATATTTCTATTTTCCTCCCTATTTTTTTTTCTCTTTCTCTCTCTGTTTCTATTACCTGCTTTCTTCCTCTCTTTTTCTATTTTGATACGATGTTTTGCCTGCATTACGCCAAGCGACGCCAGCATACGACAGCCGGGTCCCTGAAGTGCTCCGCACTTAATATCATCATCAAGGCGCTAGAAGAACAAGAGGAAGACGCCTTCTCCTTGGCGCGAGCGCGCTCTCTATGTGCTATATATGGCTATCCTATGCGTAGTTTTGCCTGCGTTACGCCAAGCGACGACGACAGCATACGACAGCCCTGGCCCCTAAAGTGTAAACTGATCCGCATTAAGTAATCTATTTTGACGCTTGTTCATAATTTACCAAACCTCTAGAGTCCACCTCTCACATTTAAAAGTACTGTTTGACAAATGCCTCCCCAATTCTTCTGAACAATCACTTGTGCTCGTCCAAAGAGTGCTTCAAGTTTAACAGGACTATATAGAGTGATACTAGAACTGAATCAGTTTCGCGACGCACTGGTCGATTTACCAGAGCTTCGCCAGACATAGCAGAAATACCCTGCATAAAGGATGATCACGTCGATATCGATGGCTGCTAAAATTCGTCTGCGATGTCCCTATTGTTATTGATGCACTGTCCTATTTTATCTTTTTCGACGCTTCATCGCTGTAAACTGCAGAGACTTTACTGCGCGACCACAGATATGTGGAGTACGCTAAACATATCTGGACTGCCTGGGTGACGCCGATGAAACCACTGGGGAGGCGACTACAATGAAACTGGAGACTCGTCATTCAGCAAGTATCATTTGTCTCCAACAAAGACATCGTCGGTAAGCATAGGCGTGCGCACGTGGGCGGGCCGTTGCCGAATCACTTAAGAGGGTGGGCGCAAAGTCAGCCCCACACATTGACATAATAGGGAGGGGGGGGGGGGTGCCCTCTGTGACGAACCTTCGCCTCCGCTGAAGGGGAACCCTGCGCACGCCTATGTTGGTAGGCACGATATTCAACGATATGTACTGAGATTTGTTTGTGCCCAACTTTGCAGAAGAATATGCTGATCACACAACCACGCCATCACTAAATTTTTAAAATAGTGAAATCCTTACCGATAAAAATTGTGCCGGCTGCGACCAAAAATATGTGCTGTATAGCATTTACAGTCACAATTGGCAGTACCAAGCGCTGTTGAAATGTAGTTCGCAACGGAAATGATACAAACAAAAACAAATAAAACGAACCATCAGTGATGCTGAGGTTTTTTTTTTCTTTTTTAGAAATGCTGCATCCTCTGGCCCAGATGTTTGCTGCCAGCGGGTTTCCTTTGCGATAACGTCACACAGGATGTAGCAGAAATCAACAAAAGGCTTGCCATTTGTAATGTTCTTTGGAACAGCTTCATGCGACTAATTTAGCAGACATTGTGGCACATTTCCATCCATGCGTTTAAATCGCAGTGCATCGTACTGAGCATAATTTAGTCCACAAAATTACTATTAGCTGGCATACCTCTATGTTTTTATATTGTGTCAGAGAATGGCAGCGTTATAGAGCAGAAATGGGTTTTATAATGATAATTAGTAACAGTAAAGCGGTGTGATTTTAAGCTGAAGTGGTTGCTTGGACAAGATGGTACAATATACTTAGGGCTCCTTGTTTTAAGAGTTTCTTTTTTCTTGAAATTCGGTGGGTGTTTTTCGGAGTTAATTTTTTTTAGGAAATTCGGTGGTATCGGAGGTTATATGAGATTTGAGATTTGGTTTATTTTCTGCACATGTAACAGAAAAAGCGAAGCAAAAGCAAAAGGCTACAGAGCCTGACGGAGGCTTTTGCTCCGAGATACAGTCTGACACAGACATTCGACAGACAGGTTTGGCGTATTTACAGAATCAGTTTGACAAAAAAAAAAAAAAAAACATCAGCAAGCTTTGACTGGACAACTATAAAAAAGAAAGCCAATGCAGCATGTTATAATAAGATATGTAAAAAATGATCATTTTCATACATATATATACACATATATATATATACATATATATATACATATATATACACATATATAAAGTGCAATGATAAAGCAAAAGTGCAGACATACATTCATACACAGCTTGAACAAAACAAAAAAAAAACGAAGAAAAAAAAAGACAGTGTAATTGTACAATGAACACGTTGGACACATTGCGAATGTTTGACACAATGATATAAAAGAAAAATATACCAAACGCCCGATTAGCCGTATTCAATACAATTATAAAGAAGAATTTCCTTAAACCTATTTTTTGAAGTTTTCCTATTTAGGTCAACTACGTGTTCCAGTTTATTGAGGAGACTCGTAAATCTCCAATATTCCGAAATTTGGTGTTTAATTTTTCTTTGTTGGTTGTTGCAATGTCTTATTAATTTTATTTCCATGAAAATGCATTGCATTATTACTGATAATCCAGGAGATAGTCAAGCTGCTGCTCATGTTTTCCCCAACGTCGTCATCTTCTTGATGAAAAATAAAGGACATTTTATTATTATGATTCTCAATACTCCGTATTCTTAGATGAAATGATATCTGAACACGAAAACGTGTCAACAAACTATGTGTATTTTAGATGTCTGGAAGGTACTGATGCAGAACTGTCGGATAATTGACTATTCAAGACATCGATAGTGTCTTCTGAACAATAGATAGTGTAAAGAAACTATCTATAGTACTATTTTCGATACTATTATCAATAGTACTGTCAGTAGTAGTAATGTCGGTGCTTTGAATAACTCTGCTGTTGGCGGCCGGGGATATTGCGAAAATACATTTGCGGTAGCCTACTGTCAGCAATACTCCGTTTACTTAATTTATGAGCAATTTTTTGGCAAAATAAGTACTCCAGCAGTGAAAATTCACCAATATGTCAATCAATAAATTGATATACAAAAGTAAGCACTTGCACCTTGCAATCAACAAACCTATTTCTTGATATTGAGACCTCAAAATTATAAAATACGGTATAAATTTGAAGGCGCACAGTACTGTCAATTATAACTGTCTCGTACCCTGTGAACTTGAATAATTCAATTTAATTTTCATGTGTCATCCAAAAATCATGGTGAAGGAGCGCATGCATGTCAACCGCGGCCCGTGCTATACGGTTATGTGCAACACGTATATAGACGAAAGGGTTTGACGACGTACGCGACGAGATTTTCAGTTATTCATGTGATGAAGAGCCCGACATATTCGTGAAACCCTCTTATCCTCCTACACAAATTTTGGTGCACCCAAGTTAAGGAGGTGATCACGAGAGCACCCAGACCTGGGCGGCCAGCTAGGACGGACGGACGGACGGACGGACGGACGGACGGATACGCTCAAAGTCACCGAAGTTCGCACAAAAATGCTTCGCATCTAATAATAACGGAATATATCAAGCAAGCACCACGTGTACTTTGCCGATGGTTAATCAGCACACGAAGAAAAAAGGGCGGCGCGAGGTGTTGAATGCAATAGGCTGTGAACGGAGAGCAGCGGGCAAGTACAATTCAGCCTCTTCGTGGTGGGGCCGCCTCCTGCCCGCGCTTGAAGCTCTGGGGAGGGCTTGGAGGTGAACGCCGTAGACGATGGAGAGGAGGGTGAGTTCATTTCTGCCTCTATGGGGCAGGGCCGCCGCCGCATCTCGGCACGTTCTACTAGCGTGCAAATATGCGCTGTAGTGAAAAAAAAATTACACCATCTCCCACTAAAGGGAACCATGAGGGGATGCGAAGCAGCATTGCGGGTGCACACCAAGTTTCCGTTTACGTTCACTCGGCCGTCGAAGCCAAGCGTCGGCGTCGAGCTACCGCTTCCGCTACAGAGAGACAACGCGAGTCTGCGGCGAGGGTAGCGAGGCTTTCGAGACAACTGCAGCGAGCGGGAACCGACGGAGCGACCGCACGATTCAAGCGAGACTTCCTCGACCGAGTGCACGCGCTTATATGAAATGCGGGAGGGAGAGGAGGAAGTGGGTTTACAGGCTGCAGCGCGGAGGGAGGAGAGAAGGCGACCGAACGCCTGCGTAAACGCCTCCGTAAAGGAGGAGCGTGCGCGGCCGCAGCGCGGGGAGGAGGAGAGAAGGCGACCGAACATCTGCGTAAAGGAGGAGAGTGGGAGAGAGAGTAGGTGCATGCGCAGTAACGGTGGTCAGGACGCACACCGGATTCAGCTCGGCTCTAAGACGCTTCCCACCTAAAAGAGCACGTGCGCTTGAGTTCTGCGACTCAGCATCGCTCGCCTCGCAATTGTGCACCGCCAAGGGGGTGGTGTTGGAGAAGGGGGGCGGGTTGCCGTAATCGATTAATAGAAGAGTTTTATTCGATTAATTCGATTACATGAAAGACGAAAATCGATTACGAATAATCGATTAACCGTGCACCTTTAATCAATTAACCTACTGATCGTTAATCGATTTTACCATCCCTAGCATTTCAGTATCTGTATTCAGGGATCTTTTCTGGGTACCTCCGTGCAGCCTTGCCAGAGACCTAGCTCAAGAACTGGGGTCGCCTCCACACTTTTGTTAATTACAAGCTTTAACTGCGTCCCACCTATCGGTGCTGAATACACATAGAACAATCAACAAGGGTGAGTATGATTTATTTACGGCCGCTTCAAGGCATACTGTAAATATTGGAGCTCAATCTAAGAGAACAACCCCATGTTGTATCGACCATGCTATTGTCACGTGGGTGTGACGTCGACGAAGGCAGCAGGCGACGTGGTTAAGATGAAACTGTTTATTAGGCCGAACTTGTGGCCGGTAAACGGAAAGTAAGATTACAGCAATACACTCTGGCACTGATAGCGGCGAACAGAGCGTCGGCCGTCGATCAAACTGAACATCGTTGGAGCGCGCCGGCTTTTATGCATCGCGCGTCGAACATTCTAGCCTTATCACTGGTCATCGCGCAAGCTCTGGAATAATCTTGAGTGGTCGCGTCTTGCGCGCAATCTTAACAAAACGATCTACAATAATCGCGAAGGTTCCAGAACAAAAAGGCGCGGTTTGAGCTGAGTTTTGCTGACTTTTGTGGGCGAAAACCGAATACAACAAAAGTGAAAATAAGAATAGCGCGTGGCAATGCCTCCCTCTGAAAAGGCATCGTCCCGATGCTTAAAACAGAACACGGGGGAAAATGCATGCAATAATAAATCACAACAATAAAGAAAGAAAGTACAATAATTAAGCAATAAGTGCAGTCCTCAGGTTTGCTAACGCGCGTAATACGGCTTGAGGCGCACGACATGGACGACTTCAGGTCGCGCACGGCGCCGTTGAGAGTTCGTTATGCCGTCCGGAACGACCTCGTAGTCCAGAGCACCGAGACGTCGAAGCACCTTGTACGGCCCGAAGTATCGCCGAAGGAGTTCTTCACTAAGTCCACGTCGGCGTATCGGTGTCCACACCCAAACGCGGTCGCCGGCCTGGTATTCCATGGAGCGTCGTCGAAGATTGTAACGGCGGCTGTCGGTCGTCTGCTGATTCTTGATGCGCAGGCGGGCGAGTTGTCGGGCTTCTTCAGCGCGCTGAAGGTAGACGGTGACGTCGAGGTTTTCTTCGTCGGCGACGTTGGGCAGCATGGCGTCGAGCGTCGTTGCCGGGTTCCTACCGTAGACCAACTTGTATGGCACCATCTGTGTCGTCTCCTGCACGGCCGTGTTGTATGCGAACGTCACGTACGGAAGGATGGCGTCCCACGTCTTGTGTTCGACGTCGACGTACATGGCCAGCATGTCGGCGATGGTCTTATTTAGACGCTCGGTCAGGCCGTTGGTCTGTGGGTGGTACGCGGTGGTCCGGCGGTGGGTTGTGTGGCTGTATCCCAAGATCGCCTGGGTTAGGTCAGCCGTAAACGCCGTACCTCTGTCGGTGATGAGAACCTCTGGGGCGCCGTGTCGAAGGACGATGTTCTCAACGAAGAACTTGGCTACCTCGGCGGCACTGCCTTTGGGCAGGGCTTTTGTTTCGGCGTAGCGGGTGAGGTAGTCGGTGGCCACGACGATCCATTTATTTCCACAAGTCGACGTTGGGAACGGCCCCAGGAGGTCCATCCCGATCAGCTGGAACGCTCGCCGAGGAGGCTCGATCGGCTGAAGGAAGCCTGCTGGTCTTGTGGGTGGTGTCTTCCGTCGCTGACAGTCTCGGCACGTCCTTACGTAGCGGGCGACGTCGGTGGCAAGGCGCGGCCAGAAGTACTTTTCCTGTACTCTTGCGAGCGTGCGGGAAAGTCCGAGGTGTCCAGCCGTCGGGTCGTCGTGTAGTGCCTGGAGGACTTCTGGTCGCATTGCTGCAGGCACCACGAGAAGGTAGTCGGCTCGAAGTGGCGAGAAATTCTTCTTTGTGAGAACGCCGTTTCGCAAGAAAAACGACGCGAGTCCTCGCTTGAATGCCTTTAGAACAATGGCGGTCTTGCCTTCGAGATACTCCACAAGGCCCCTGAGTTCCGGATCAGGCTCGCTGTCGTTCGGCGAAGTCGTCGGTAGTTATGGTTCCCAAAAAGAAGTCATCCTCCTGGTCATCCTGCGGCGGCGGGTCGACGGGGGGCGCGAGACAAGCAGTCGGCGTCAGAGTGTTTTCGTCCGGATTTGTAAACGACGGTGACGTTGAATTCTTGAAGTCTCAGACTCCATCTTGCGAGACGACCTGAAGGGTCCTTCAGGTTAGCTAGCCTACACAAGGCGTGGTGGTCGCTCACAACTTTGAAGGGCCTGCCGTAGAGGTAGGGGCGAAACTTTGACGTTGCCCAGATGATGGCAAGGCACTCCTTTTCTGTTGTGGAATAGTTGGCTTCTGCCTTGGATAGCGACCGGCTAGCATAACTGATGACCCTTTCCACGCCGTCAGTTCTCTGGACAAGTACGGTGCCGAGTCCTACGCTGCTTGCGTCGGTGTGGATTTCCGTGTCGGCGTGTTCGTCGAAATGCGGAAGTATTGGAGGCGTCTGCAGGCGTCGTTTCAATTCTTGAAATGCTTCGACTTGCGCCGCTTCGCACTTGAATTCCACGTCGTTTTTCGTGAGCTGAGTTAGTGGCTCGGCGATGCGTGAAAATTCCTTGACGAAGCGTCTATAATAGGCGCACAAGCCAAGAAATCGGCGTACGGCCTTCTTGTCGGTAGGCGGCGGGAAAGCAGCGATGGCAGCTGTTTTGCTGATAACGTGACCTGATAACTTGCTGATAACGTGACCCAAGAACAGGAGTTCCTCGTATGCGAAGCGGCACTTTTCTGGCTTCAGTGTGAGTCCGGAGGCCTTTATTGCTTGAAGTACTGCGTCAAGTCGGCGGAGGTGTTCGTCGAAGTTTGCAGCAAACACAATGACGTCGTCCAGGTACACCAGGCAAGTCTGCCACTTCAATCCTGCCAGCACTGTATCCATAACTCGTTGGAAAGTCGCAGGCGCTGAGCAAAGACCGAAGGGCATGACTTTGAACTCGAAGAGACCGTCTGGTGTTATAAACGCGGTCTTCTCTCGGTCTCTCTCGTCGACTTCAATTTGCCAATAGCCGGTCTTGAGGTCCATCGACGAAAAGTACCTGGCGTTGTGGAGTCGATCCAGGGTATCGTCGATCTGTGGTAGAGGGTACACGCCCTTCTTCGTTATTTTGTTCAGGCGGCGATAATCGACGCAGAAGCGTAGGGTTCCGTCCTTTTTCTTCACTAACACCACGGGTGACGCCCACGGACTCTTTGAAGGCTGGATGATGTCGTCGCGTAGCATTTCGTCGACTTGGTTCTTTATGGCCTCGCGTTCCCGCGTTGAAACTCTGTACGGGCTCTGACGTAGTCGGCCTGGCGCTTTCGTCTGTTATGATGCGGTGTTGTGCGACTGGGGTCTGTCGAACTCTTGACGATGACGAAAAGCAGTCCTTGTATTGCAGGAGCAGGGTTTTGAGCTGTTCTTGTTTATGCGTCGGAAGGCTCGGATTGACGTCGAAAGTTAGTTGGTGAGCTTGGTTCGTCGTAGCATGTTTGGTAAACTCGGCGAGGGCGAGGGCGTCGCTGGCTTCCTCATTTTCTTCGATGTAGGCGACCGTCGTGCCTTTGCTCACATGCTTGTATTCGTTGCTGAAGTTCGTGAGCATCACTGTTGCTTTCCCTTCACGCAACTCGGCGATGCCTCTTGCGACGCAAATCTGACGGTTTACAAGCAGGTGCTGATGGCCTTCGATGACGCCTTCGAAGTCTGTGGGTTTTTCGGTGCCGACGGAAATTATGACGCTGGAGAGAGGCGGAACGGTGACGTGCTCGTCTATCACGTTCAATGCATGGTTCCCCGGCGTCGTCTGGGTAGGCAGCGCTTTTTCTGAAGTTAGTGTTATCGACTCAGACCTTCGGTCGATGACGGCACCGTGGTCACTTAGGAAGTCCATTCCAAGTATCACATCCCTTGAGCAGTGTTGTAGGATAACAAAGCTCGTAGGATAAGTCCGGTTATTGATGGTGACTCTCGCCGTGCAGACTCCAATTGGCGTTATGAGGTGGCCTCCAGCTGTCCGGATTTCGGGTCCACTCCAAGCGGTCTTTACTTTCTTCAGCTTGGCGGCGAATGGCCCACTGACGACGGAATAGTCGGCACCAGTGTCGACGAGAGCGGTGACGTTGTGACCGTCGATGAGAACGTCAAGGTCGCTAGTCCGTCGTCTTGCGTTGCGGTTAGCTCGCGGCGTCGGGTCACGGCTGCGTCGATTTGTTGCGCTGCTTCCATCGTGCTGCGTCGTCAGATCTAGCTCGGTCCGCGAGGTTTCGTCTGCAGGGTTCTGTCTGCTTCGCGTCGTGGTCAGCAGGTTTCGTCGCGGCGTCATCGTCGGCGTCGGCGGAGGATCTTCGGTAGTTCGACGTACAGCAACCGTACCTCCATCGGTTGCTGCCCTTAGTTTTCCGGGTAAGGGCTCGGAGATCGGCCCCGAGCCGGACTGGTGTACTGCCTGCGATGCGGTGAAGTGTAGCGGCCTGGCGACGGTGAACGGGAAGGTCGTCGGGTTGTCCACTGCGCTCCTGTGAGGTAGTCGGCGATGTCACGAGGTCGTTCGCCCGGCTGCGGACGCGGCGCGTTTACGGCGAAACCACGCAGTCCCATCTCCCGGTACTGGCAGCGGCGGTACGTGTGCCCGGCTTCACCGCAGTGGTATCATAGGGGGTGGTGGTCAGGGGCGCGCCAAACATCGGTCTTCCTCGGAGGGTAGGGCTGGCTGGCAGGTGGCCGGTATGGCGCCGGTGGTGGTGGAGGCGGTGTCTGGCGCCGGAACTGCGGCGGTGCGAAGTCTTCACGTGGGCGCGACGGGGGAGCGTTACGCCGCGCTGTAGCAGCGTAGCTCATCGCTTGTGGCTCGCGCTGCACTGGTTCAGGTGCGCCCAGAACTTGCCGGATTTCCTGGCGCACGACGTCGGCGATCGGCTGCTCCTGAGGCTGCGAAGTTGGCAACAATTTGCGCAGCTCTTCCCGAACGATTGCTCGAATGGTGTCGCGCAGGTCGTCGGGATGCAGTGCTTGAACCTCCCCGTAGGTCGTCGACGGAATGCGGCGGTTGTACTGGCTAGTACGCATCTGCAGCGCCTTCTCGATCGTCGTAGACTCCGAAACAAATTCCGTGACTGTCTTTGGTGGGTTGCGTACAAGGCCGGCAAACAGGTCTTGCTTAACCCCACGCATCAAGAAGCGAACCTTCTTTTCTTCGGACATGGTTGGGTCAGCGTGGCGGAAGAGTCGGGTCATTTCCTCCGCGAAAATGGTGACGCCTTCGTTAGGAAGTTGCACCCGTGTCTCCAGCAAGGTTGCAGCCCTTTCCTTTCGGACGACACTCGTGAACGTTTCCAAAAAAGTGCCGCGAAAGGTGTCCCAGGTTCGAAGAGTGGACTCCCGATTCTCGAACCAGGTCCTAGCTGCGTCGTCCAAGTAAAAGTACACGTGGCGCAGCTTGTCGTCGGCATCCCAATTGTTGAATGTGGAGACCCTTTCGAATGTCTCAAGCCGGGTTTCGGGGTCTTCACTTTGAGATCTGTGAAACGTCGGCGGCTCTCTGGGTGGCTGCATCACGATTGCCGCGGGAGGCACTGCGGCCGTCATCGTGCTTGTTGTCTTCGTCGCTGGGGCCAGGATCTTGTCGGGTAGGGGTCCGTATTCTGGTGGGAGACCTTGCTCGCCTGCGGCTGGCTCGCTGCTCAGTGTTGACTTCGGTGTCCCCTTGGTGTTGTGGGCTTGGCTCACGGTTGGAAGGGGGCGTTCGGTACATGGACCGGGAAGCACCTCCACCAGATGTCACGTGGGTGTGACGTCGACGAAGGCAGCAGGCGACGTGGTTAAGATGAAACTGTTTATTAGGCCTAACTTGTGGCCGGTAAACGGAAAGTAAGATTACAGCAATACACGCTGGCACTGATAGCGGCGAACAGAGCGTCGGCCGTCGATCAAACTGAACATCGTTGGAGCGCCCCGGCTTTTATGCATCAAGCGTCGAACATTCTAGCCTTATCACTGGTCATCACGCAAGCTCTGGAATAATCTCGAGTGGTCGCGTCTTGCGCACAATCTTAACAAAACGATCTACAATAATCGCGAAGGTTCCAGAACAATAAGGCGCGGTTTGAGCTGAGCTTTGCTGACGGTCTTTGTGGGCGAAAACCGAATACAACAAAAGTGAAAATAAGAATAGCGCGTGGCACTATGCTGATTGCCCATCACTAGAGTGCTTACGTGGCTTGTACGGTGTTTCTTCGTCAGCGTGAGTGTTAGGACATTTTGTGGGACACTGACATGCATAAGGGACCGGGTGGAAATCTCAGCCGTAATGAAGCCAGTTTGCTTGTAGCTTTCGCCAAATAAACGTCTTAATGCTGCTTGCGTGGGCTCTCTCCCTCGTTGTGATCCGTTCAGGGCTGCCTCAAAAAACATTCCGCTTCCAAATTCATAGTATCGTACGGTACGTACGAATAACTTCGGTTTGGCTAGAAGGTGGCGCTGGTTACGGCGAAGAATTTGGTTGTCCACTGCAGGGTGGCGGTGCAACATTGACGCACGTATAAGAGTGGCAATGTTCGCAAAAATTATTACCCATTGGCAGCTTTATTGAAGTGAATCCATTGAAGTAAAAATGTAGCGTATAGATGACTGCGAAACGTTCTTTGTTGGTAACCTATAGGGAAAGTTTGGAGAGAATAATTTTGTTATTAAGCGACATACATTTTTCCAACTGAACAGCTAGAATGCTGGATAAATTTTTCTTCAATGCACGGCACATCGGTGCAAAATTCGAATGGGCGTTTCTACTATACGAGTAATGCGATCATACCACCGTTTATCATCGATTTATGTAGTCCCACCGTATGCAGTGTCATGATTGAACCCTCAAAAGTGATAAAACATGGCACGTCATGTGTTCTCTCGGACCAACGAGGCTAGATAATCTTCAAGTCCCTAATGGTACGAGGGGCACAAGAGATGAGAAAATGTTCACGTCGACGACCTGAATAACAGTCTCTGTACGTCATTTATGGCTTCTGAGGATTTCAGTACACCAAAGTACGGAATAATTAAAGGCGTATTTCGAGTGTAGCTTTCTGCGAGTTACAAATTTTTCTTATCTGAATCAACGCGTGACTTCTCAACGTAGGCTCGTCAGATGAAAACAAACCAAAAAATAACATCCTAGATGCGCACATGCATCGTCTTCCGATCACTGGTCTCTTACCAACACGAACAGCTGCCAGTAAATTTTATCAAAATTTTAATATTTCCTGTCGTCTTGGACTCCCAAAAATTATCCATCAATGCGTATTTCACTTTTGCCGTTACGGGTTTCCTCTTCATAACAAGAGTGCAGACGAGACCTAAAGTTCCATTGCTTATCACAATTGGAATTTGAGCGTGACGTTGCATACATCCACACGACATAAATGTTCGACGAGAAGCTGCATGATAGCGTTCATCGCAAAGAAAAAAGGAGCCCTTGCATCCTGCGCTCACGTGTCATGCAGCAAAGTAAAAAAAAAAAACATCGAGCAAAGTTGGAGTCCCTAAGAACGGAACGCTGTCCGCATAAAAACAAAAAATACTCTTTTAAAACATTCTCTACAGACTGCCAAACAAGCATACTACATAAACACGCATAAGCCTGCTATAAGCTGGGCCGCTGCGCTGAAAAAATATAGCACAGCTGACGTTTCCTGAGAGCAAAACAATTTTTTTTTCGTCTGGTTTAAAGCTTGACTATAAAACACACTTCCCCCCCCAACAGTGCACAGGAAGCGACGAAGTGATCCGAACGTAAAGGCAGGAAGACATTAATTTTGACGAGTGCAGGTGACTAACTAGTCTGACGGGCTTGATTCTGGATACGTCTGTGAATGACCTATTTATGCTGGCTTTTCGTGGATAAACTTATAATCAAAGAAGGTGGGCCGATGGGAGTGAAATTTTCAAGCTGCACCTCCTTGGTGATAGCGTTGACACATACATCCATCTCACAAGCTCGGTGCAGCAGGTGGAAGAAACGACGTGCGAAATGATGAAAAGGCTCATTGGACGGTCTCTGCCTTGGCCTAATCACTACGATAGGTATTGTTGTGCGTACTCCTGTGATTTGAAACCAACTAGCAGGCCTTGCTGTAAATATTTTTATACACAAGGCTTTAGTATTGCAATTTCTTTTCCGGTTTTAGCCTACGCGATTAAAGAAATAGTTTCTTCCACATTGGCATATGTGTTGCAAATATGCGGGAAATCGATTCACGAATTGAGCATTGATTTGATCGCATTGTCGAAAAAGTCAGTGAGAGCGTTATTGCATGCTGATTAAGTAACGCAGGCAGAACACGCAAAAAAAAAAAAACCCGAAGCAGAGGCTTCCTCTGTAGCAGTGCGCAGACTTTGGCAAATATGGCTTCCGCCGAAGCCGAAGCATCTCGTGTGTGTCGTTCTTTTAAAGTTCAATTTAAAAGAGAGAGTTGCAGACGCTAGCTTTCAGCTTCGGAGTGAGTGTGGAGGAAGAGCCACATGAATTTTCTCGTTAAGACGACTACATAACTAACGAAGGTCAGCGAGCGGACGCTGTACGAGTGGGCGTCTGATAAAGGAAATGCGGGCAGGGTGTTGGCACCGAAGAAGCGTTCTGGCGGAAAAGTTCGCGAGCGCAAAAACACGCTGCACGACTTTGATCTGGAAGTACTGTGGAGGGTCATTCCCAGATTTTATAGCATGAAAGTGTTGTACGCAAGGGACGACCAAGGCTTCAGTGACGTATTTCCGTCACAAAGATAACGTCGAAAAAATATACACAATAAGATGTCGAAGACAAAAAACTGTGCAACGGTCACACAGTCACATACACTGGAATCTCTCCCATGGCCTCCGAGATTGCCTGCTGGCTTGTTTCTCTCCGGCCGTCCGAATCACACGGGGAGAGTGTAATTTCATAGGTGGGCTTCTCCGCAGCGCGGCGCTCGCCGCTGAGGGTCGAAAAGGCTGCGAAGCTGTTGGCGCGGCTTGCATTAGGCGAGGAAAATTGGTTTTTCGCTTTATATAACCTACCAATGATTTGGTATCCTCAGCATTGCTGAGGAGGCCAGCGCTCTGTAACGTGATATTATTCTGTGCTATATTTGTTCCATTCCGCCTGACCACAAGCTTACAGGACGACGCTAGCAAAGGAGGGCAGCAACAGCTTTTAAAGACGATAGTCTTTCTTGGGATATTTAAACGCAAAAATTTTGGTCTGGCTGTCTGTCTGTTTGTCTGTCCGTAACCCACTACAGGTACTCGGCCAAAGTTTAACTTCTTTCTGAACGCCCAGCCATCTTGAACTGGTGTTCGCGTTCATATTTGTGAACATATTCGATCAAAAAGCAAATACTACGCATTCCTGAGGCGCAACATTAATATGTAAGTGTCAGGACGTGTGTTCTTTATTAGAAAACACATAGGTACGCAATTCTAAAGACCCTAGTGTTTTTTAGGCTGTCTCAGGCAAGTCAAAACATAGTAGTACGGCCGGCACAAGACTATCGTCTTTCGACGACATTTGCAGCGAAGCACGCAGATACGCGGCCAATTTTTTTTAACACGAAAGTGTTTTATGCCGGGGTCCACCAAGATTTGAGTGACGTATTTCCGTCACGGAAATGACGTCGAAAAAATAACATGATCAGAAGACAAAGAAAAAAAAGTTCCGTCAATGGGAGTCGAACCTACGACCTCTAGGTCCGCGACAAGAGATGCCGGGCACGCTATCCACTGCGCCACGGTCACATACTTCGTAGGCTTTAAAAACAAGCCTTTTATATCTACCAGTGTCCTCTCACAGTGTTCTTGCTAAGAGGAGTAATGCATTATGACCGTGAAATGCACGATTAGTTTCTTCAAAGCATTGTTTCTCCGCGTCCGTCCCATTCGGCGCGTTTCCAATAGTAAACGTGCAGTTTTGCCGACGCATTAACACACTGCCAGGTGGCGACCTTACCCCCTAGCATCCACAATCGCAGCATCCGTCCATACCAAAAATAGCTCTGAGACGCGCGAGTGCGTCGCGTGGCATTCTAGTACACTCTAGCGTGGCCGTAACTCCGCGTCCCTAGCCATGTTGCTAGCTCGCCCCGCGAAAAATCGCAGCCGGCCAACGGGGAAGACACGACGCGCGTTGCGTTTTCCTCTGGTCGGGCAGCGTTGTTCAATAACTCTAACATGCCGCGAGTAGGCGACCTTAGCCCAAGTTCGGCGCCCAATCATTGACGCTCTTCTGGCTGTCACACCGCTTTCAATGAATCCGCTCTCACTGTACAGCTACCACAAGCATCTATGACCACAAGGGTTTCTTTAATCATTCATCCTAGACGTTAATCGTCGGGATACAGATGTAGCATCAAGCGTCAACGTGGATGCATCCACGTTAAAGGGTGCTATAACTGTCAACACACCAATGGACATTGTGCAAGCTCTCTTATATGAATGTGCAATAAACATTCGACTACTTCTGTAAGGGCACGTTTCACTTTCGTGTTATAACGATTCCTATGGCGGAGGGATCAACCATGTTTTTTTATTAATGAAGAGGTCAAGGCAAGACTATACTTGTACACAAGAAATTGTTCTCTCTTGCAAATTGAATAACATTAGTTGCTTTAACTCATCGGCTGCGGTGAGTTGCTGATCCCGCAGAAGCGTTATAAATGCTTAGTTTTGGCAGAACTTGTAGAGATAAAGCGAGAAAATGCGAGAGAGAGAAGGTGTGTTGCGGAAGTTCAGCCTGGCGCCATTGAATTAAGCTACTTCGCCTTGGTTATCATGCGACGCCTGCAAAATATATCAGATGCTTGCGACAAGAAGTAAAAGAATACTTCCCCAGGAAATAAGATTTCGCTGAGCCTTGCGGTATGAGCGTACAAAGGGGTGATTCCACGAGAGATCAAGAGTGTATGTCCCATCGATATTTTTTTTGTTTTTGTCTGTTTTAATTATATATATAGTAAGCACATTCAGAGTGCACGGCGCTTCAAAAATTAATTGCCAATAAACGCTCCCACTGAGGGAAAAAAACTGTGGTGGGGGGCGCGTGTCTTCGCTTTGCTTACTGAAATTTGTTCCGTCTTCAACGCAACCATAAACGTTGCGTCAAAAATGTTGCTGCTGGGTTTAATAGGGATCATTATAAATTACATCCATGCTTTTCTTATGCTGTCCTCAAAAGAAGAAAATCTAAAAAAAATTGCAAACCTGGCCCAAATGAAAAAAGCTTGCTACTTTTGATCCGCATTGGTGCGTTTTCTATGCAACAGCAAACCTTCAAAAAAGTGTCAAGCGTGAAACAAAGGCTTTTTAACATTTCTCTGAAAAATGATTTCCATAC
The DNA here is from genome assembly GCA_030522465.1 of Rhipicephalus appendiculatus. NCBI lineage: Eukaryota > Metazoa > Arthropoda > Arachnida > Ixodida > Ixodidae > Rhipicephalus > Rhipicephalus appendiculatus. Next base: position 36,402 of record JALIZH010012028.1, read on the forward strand.
AGGCCGCGCAAAAGAAAAACAAGTTAGTTAAATAAGAAAGCTTTTTTTTAAAAGAGCTCATTTTGAAAAAAAACGAGAAAATAAAAAAGCTCCGCTCTCCACTTCGACATTTTTTTTTTTATCGAAGAGCACATATGAGCGCATATGTCAGTCAAAACACGGTTTGAATATCATATGCCCTCATTTGCTTTGCTCACAAGATATAACAGGCCAAAATTGTCCATAAAGTGTATGCTCACTTCAGTTCCCTTGCTAGTTGATATCATCTCCCATAGGAAATAAATCAACAGTTTTAATTATTTTGCTGCGGAACTTCGCTTTCGTGGCTTGCCTTTAAGATAAACTAATTGTCAGATTTTACTTCGGTCTAGTGTGTGCAGGGGTGGGTTGTCGCCCCCCTAGAGGGCCAATGCATAGAAAGTTTGCCGTCTACAACCTGCAGTTTTGTAATTTTTTTTTTGGCGATTCGATTACATGGGTCATTCCATATCAACTGTAAGAAGTAAATTTTCGACCTCCTTCGATGATGCTGTAAAAAATCGTGGTAGTATGCCTACATGTTTCAAGTATTTATACAGGTGTTTTATTTCGGGATAAAAATTCGCGTTGCCTAGGGGGCGCTTCGAGCTTTAGGCACGGAAGGGAAACTGTGTCGCTCCTAATAATTTATATAAAATCGCTGGTTTGAGCAATTACTACGAAACAATTTTTTTCGTAAAGCCAAGGCACAGTTATTTCGTGATTATATAGGTTTATTAATCTTGACTTTGCCATTCATAATTTTTGGCATTGCCCAAAATTGCGAAATGCTGCATGTTTATTGTTTTGTAGAAAAAGGTAAACTTTTTTGGAGAGTAATATATATTCACAATGTGGGCTTTCTATGTTCCTATAACAAAAGAAAAATACTGCGGGAGCGAATTAAGTAGAAACAGTGCCCCCCTTTTATTAATAAAGTTGAAAAAAATAGCATTTTGACCCATGTCGCGGCATCATTTTCGCAATGTAGTCGTCCAAGTAAAAATACTACTTATACACCTTTACGAAGTATGCTTTGTTGGTATGACATACAGAGAGATTGAAAAGAGTGGTTCTTGTTTTAAGCGCGAAAAATTTTTTCGAACTGATGAACCACAAGGCTAAGCAGTTTGCCTTTTCCTCACTTTCACTGCATAGCACATCAGCGCAGGTTTACAGCGGGGGCCCTTTCACAGCGAATAATGCAAATTATACGACTGATTGCCACTTATTTTAGCAATACCGCTGTATACAACGTCAACAAACGACAATAGTACTAAAATCAGGAAACGGCGTATTTCCCCCCTTGTGCCATCAAATGACAGGTAGTATTCATCTGCTTCATGGACTTCATAGTTCGTAGTCTCCTGCTTCATAGTTTCAGGATGCTGAAAATATTAAAAGCCAGTCCGGTAATGGTGATGGGCTTTTAAAACGTCTTGAGCACCATAGGACCATGAACAAAAGAGAGGAATTAAAATGTTAAATCCCGCTTGGAAATGATTACGTGTCATTTATGGGCCCGATATCGAATTATCTCGAACGTGTCTACTGTGGATCAGGCCCGTAGCCAGAATTTTTTTTCGGGGGGGGAGGGGGGGGGCACACGTCGAAAACCTTGAAAACCATCTATTTTTATTATTTATTCGTGGCAAAACAACCCCCCTCCGTCCGAATTTCGGGGGAGCCTGGGACCCTAGCCCCCCCCCCCCCCCTGGCTACGGGCCTGCTGTGGATACATCATTTCCTTAGGCAAACCATTGGTAAGCGATCACGCATCGACTTATACCTGAGACAACATAAAAACAACTTAAGCAAACTATAGTTTAATTATGTCATTAATTATAACATAATATCATATATGTTAATTATCAGAAGCCAGATTAGACGCCCTACAAGTGCCCTGCAGGCCATCACCTACAAAACGATTCTGCGCTTTTGAACTATGCAGCGGTTAAATATAACCTGCCTTTTGATGGTCCAAGGGGAACCTACTGTTTCCTAATTTTAGCACTATTGCCGTTTTTGGAGTTGTATTGGGCAGTATCACTAAAATAAGTGGCAGTAAGTTGTATAACTAGCATTATTGGCTGCCAAAAAGCCGCTGAAAGCCTACGCTGACGAGCTGTGCAGTGAAGGCGAGGCAAAAGCAAACTTCTTACAACATTGTGGTTGTTCTGTTCGAAAATGTTTTTCACGCTTAAATGAAATACTACTCTTTTCAAATTTTCTCTATTTCATGCCAACAAAGCATCCTACACAAAGGTGTATAAGCGATATTTTTACTTGAACCGCTAGATCGCGAAAATGAAGCCGCAACGTGGGTCAAAATGCTATTTTTTCCGACTTTGTCGCAGTATTGTGGCAATGTTTCTGCTTCATTTGCACCCGCAGTATTTTTATCATTTATTGTAGGAATCTATAAAGCCCATCATGTGAATATATTACTCGCCGACGAATTCTTGCTTTTTCTACAAAAGGCTAAACATGCCGCACTTTGCGACTTTTCGCCAAAGCCAAAAATAGCGAAAGCTAAAAAAAAAATGAATAAACTGTTATAGTCATGAAAGAACAGCACCTTGAGGTTGCGATAAAAATTGTTTCGCAGTAATTGCTCCTAGCCGTGATTCTATATAAATTATTTAGCGCGACGCAGTTTCACTTCTGTGCCGAAATTTCGAAGAGCCCTCTAGGCAACGCATAATTTTCTCCCGAAATATAACACCTCAATAACTACTCACAATCACATACACTAGCACGATTTTTTTTCAGCATCATGGGAGAAGGTCCAAAATTCACGTGTTACACTCTTACTATCTTCGGCACGGCAGTGCAAAGTGTAATCAGCGGGATAACTCCGAAAAGGAAAAAAAAAAGGTTCATGTCGTGAGGTGTGCTTTACTGGAAAATGAAACTGCTAGACTGTGTAGCGCATCAATTATTTCACGAGAGTGGGAGGGGGGGGGCTTTCACGTATATATATATATATATATATATATATAGTGAAGAACGAGACAGAGAGACAACGCCCGTACGCTGGGCCAGCTTGTTCTTGTTCTAACCTCGTCTTCCTCCGCCTCCAGCTCGCTGCCCACGCGCCCGAATCCCAGTGTCGCTCTTCGTCATCACACTCGGCCATGACTGCGAGCGCGCGGGCTGCCGAGAAGTCTCCGGTGGGCGGCACTGGCTGTTTCGGAGGGGCCTGACTAGGCTACTCTGGACATTCGCCTGGCAGTTTGTGAAAGATGGTTCTGGTGGCCGACAGTGGCTATGTCGCCGTGGTCGTTCGCTATGTTGCTGAGGATGCTGGGCCTTGGTTGGAACCTTTGTCGATGACGACTCTGGCGGACAAAATTGACTGCTTCGTGGTGGTCTACGACCTCGGCCACGCTGCGACTTGTCAGGGAAAGTGGTCTCGTTTTTTTTTGGTGGACGTAGAGGGCAGCATCGCGGTCGTCGAAATTCCCTGCAGCGATGCGGCTTGGCATGAAATTTTCTCGGCGACGGATCTGGCGGGCGGCCTTGACTATTTCGGCATGGTCGCTGGTGTTTCCCAAACCGCTGGTTTTTCCCAAAACGCCGGCCTTTGTCGCGCCACATCTTTGAAAACAGGACAGGAAATGGTGGAACCGCTAACGCGACTCGCCTCCCCAAACGCGGTCGTCTGCACATCTTGCAGCCGGTCGGAGGGTGTCTGGGTGTTGTTCTAGACGCCTGCGTCACGGTGGGGTCAAGTTCCCACGCTGTTCTGTGACGCGGCTTCTGCTTTTGCAGCGTTGTCACTCTGTTGCTCCTTAATGTTCTCAAGCCGCAATTTTTGAAGCCGCGCTGCGTGGAGCTAGGACGGGTTCGTCGGAAGCCGTTCCGAGAGCAGAAGTCTTGGGCTGTGCTCGTAGGTCTTCGATGAAAACGACCGGAGATGTCTCAGAGACATTGGCGTCTTCTGGAGAGGCGTCTTTTGGCAAGAGGGAAGGGCTCGTACGTTCGCTCAATGAATGTTGGGAAGAGTGCAGGTCCGCTTCCGTTTGGCAAGGGAGGAACGTGGTGGAATCCATGGACATGTATGTTTCATGACGTGACAAAGCCTCCAGTATGACTCGGGCTGGTGCCTCCAAGTGCCCAGAGGGTGGTGAGCATGGGGGCAGCTTTTCCGATAGACGTGAATGGGAAATGCCTTCGGCCATCGGCAGAGATATACTCGTGTCGGCTACCGAGGCAGAGTCACGGCACAGCTTGAGTCCGGTGTTTGTAGCAGGACCGGCTGCGCAGTTAGCCGGTGAGATGCAGGTGGCAGTTGCATCCTCGGGATGGGGGCCTTCCCGAGCTCTGTCCTCGGGGAAGGTCCAGTTAGAGCTGTGCGCCGCCGCGCCGCGCCGCCGCCGCTGCCTGTTTTTGCTCACGCCGATTGCGCCGCCGCCGAAATTTCCAGAGTGGCCACGCCGCCGCCGCCGCCGGGCAATAATTTCGGCGCGCCGCCGGTAGTCTTTCATTTCAACCCCTTACGGGGAATCGGGGCATAAAATACATCGCTTCACTTGGCAAGCTTCTCTCGATGTGTCGGTGTAATGGACCAGGGCCGTAACTAGGGAGGGGTTGAGGGGGGTTCTGACACCCCCCGAAATTGTTTGATGCATTAGCTTTCCGGGTGATACTAAAATGTTTACACGCCTTCACAGCGACCACTCATTGCCAAAGTTAGCTATTCTACACAGAAACCCCTCCCGAAAAAAATTTCTGGGTACGGCGCTGTAATGGACTCTCCATTTCAGCCGCCGCTGATTGGAGGAAGCTCGGCCAGCAGCGTGCCCTCTCTTTCCGATTCTTCCTCTTCAACGTCATTATGACGTCACGAAGTTCTCACAACTCTTGACTCAAATTATAGGAACGGAATGCGCTTCAACCATAGACGGAAAAAACATGGCTGATCCCTCCGTCGTGGGAATCGGTATAACACGAAAGTGACACGTGTCGTTACAGAAGTAGTTGAATGTTTTCTGTATATTGATATAAGATAGCTTGCACAACGTCTATTGGTGTTTGACAGTTATAGCACCGTTTAACGTGGATGCATTCACGTTGACACTTGGTGGTAAATCTGTATCCCTGCGACTAACGTCCATGATCAATGATTAAAACAAACCCTTGGGATCATAGATGCTTCTGGTAACTGTACGGTAAGAGCGGAATGAGAAAAAGTGGTGCGACACCCAGAAGAGTGTCACTGAGTGGACGCCGAACTTAGGCTAAGGTCGCGAACGCGTAACATGTTAGAGTTATTGAACCCCACTGCCCGACCAGAGGGAAAAGCAACGCGCGTCGGGTCTTTCCCGTTGGCCGGCTGCAATTTTTCCGGGGCTAGCGTAAGTTGGGAACTCGGCCACGAGAAGCACTAGCGAGTCGCAGAGCTTTTTTCGGTATGGATGGATGCTATGAGCAAGGCCGACGCTAGGGGATAACGTTGCCACCTGGCAATGTATTAATGCGTCGACAAAACTGCACTTTTCTTATTCGAAACGCGCCGAATGGGACGGACGCGTAGAAATGATGCTTTGAAGGAACTAATCGTGGATTGCACGGTCATAATGCAATACTTCACTTAAACAAGAGCACTGCGAGAGGACAGTGGTAGATATAAAAGGCGCATTTGTACAACCGAGAGATTATGTGACCGTGGCGCAGTGGATAGCGTGCCCGGCATCGCTTGTCGCTAACCAAGAGGTCATAGGTTCGACTCCCGTTGGCGGAAATTTTTTCTTTGTCTTCTGATCATGCGTATTTTGTCGATGTCATTTCCGTGACGGAACTACGTCACTGAAATCTTGGTGGACCCCGCCATAAAACACTTTTGTGTTAAAATAGTCGAGAGCACGCCTAGCATCCAAGCCAACCTCCTCTGAAGCCACAACCACTTCGGGCTCGCATCACAATTCCCATCATGATCTTGTTTGTTTTCATTTATCTTGGCGAGCTCATGTGTAAATAAAAAAAAATTCACGAGCTAGCGTGCTTCACGTCCACAGACCAACCTCCTCCGACGCCGCTCCCCCCCTTGTGCTCCAAGCTCTGGTCAAAGTTTCCAGCATGCTCCTGTTTCATTTTTTATGGCTGGGGAGTTATTCTCGATGTGTCCCCCCTCATGGAGTGTCCATTTCCACCGCAGCTGATTGGCTGGAGTTCGGTGACCAGTGCGCTCCCTGTTTCCGGATCTGGAACGTCATTTTGATGTCACAAAGCTTTCACTACTCTAGACACTAATGAGAGGGACGGAATGCGCTTCAACGCAACGAACGCAGCGCCCAGACTTCCACTTTTGGGCGTACATCTCAGAAGCTGTGCACAAATTCTGATTGCGTAAGCCATCGAATTAGGTTTAATGCGGCCGCCGTCTAACGCACCTGCGAAGTTCGGTATACGCATTCCCTGCATGGTTCTCAAACATCTGGAACACATTCATAAGCAAGATCAGGCTTGAAAAGTTCCTGTTCCTGTAAATTTCGTCCACTTTCTTCTTACGCTGCGAATGTGCTGGCGGGTTCGGTGCATTGACGTGGTGTATATATATATATATATATATATATATATATATATATATATATATATATATATATATATATATATATATATATATATATATATATATATATATAGTAGTGGGAAAAGAATCACGCGGACCCCGATAGAATAAGGAAGAAGAAAATACGACTTTCGTTGTTTTGGCACTGTATATTCTTACTAACGTTTCGTCTGGTGGACCAGACTTTGTCAAAGTAACAAGTACATCGTGGTGGGTTTCCTTATAAACACGCTTAAATGAGATATTTTCGTGCAAGTCATCGATAGCAAGAATGACAAAATGACACGATGTACTTGTTACTTTGACAAAGTCTGGTCCACCAGACGAAACGTTAGTAAGAATATACAGTGCCAAAACAACGAAAGTCGTATTTTCTTCTTCCTTATATATATATATATATATATGGGGTTTAACGTTCCAAAACCGCGGTATGATTGAGGGACGCCGAAGTCGAAGGCTCTGGAAATTTTGACCATGTGGTGTTCTTTAACGTGCGCTGACATCGCACAGTACACGGGACACTACCATTTCGCCTCCATCGAATTGCGACCACCGCGGCCGGGATCGAACCCGCGACCTTCGGGTCAGCAGTCGAGCACCCTAACCGCAACACCGCCGCGGTGGACGCGTCGACGTGGTCAAAAGCAAACATCACAGCCAACGGCGTTTTAGAGTAACTGAATGCGCGCTGCCGAAATGGACTGTGTACATCTTCTTCAGATGGACACATCGAGAATAGCTCCCCGGAAGTTGTCGTATATATATTTCTTTCCTCCAGAAGTCTCAAGAGTATTGCCAGACCTCAACGCTGCGGCGTCCTACAGCCTTAAAGGGAGACGACCCAACTCACTGGATAGCATATTCGTGGAGTCTCGGGCCTACTACATTGTGTATAGATAAATCAAATAGATAAGTAATATATCTCCATAGTTTAATGGACTTTTTTCCTTACTTTTTTCACTTGAGTAAGTCGATAAATAAATAGAGAAGTAAAGGCAATTAAACACTTACAATAACCGATAGCTGACCGAGTTGGTAGGTATTTATGTTAAAAAGACACGAAGTGAAAACACAAGAGTGAACTCAAGAGAGTGAACAGTTATCTCTCACGTTGACCATCACGCGCAACTGACTGAGAGGTATCGCCTCTTGCCCGGGAATGCGCACATAAGTGCTTTAAGTGCGGAGCAATTTAAGGGACCGGGCTGTCGTATGCAGTCATCGCATGCTGTCATCTTATGCTGTCGCAGCTTGGCGTAACGCAGGAAAAACCACGAATAGTATAGCCATCTGTCGCATATTGAGCGCACGCTCGCGCCAAGGAGGTCTTCTTCCTTTTGTTCTTCAGGCACCTTGATGATCATATTAAGTGCAGGGCAGTTTAGGGACCCGGGTTGTCGTATGCTGTCGTCGCTTGGCGTAACGAAGGCAAAACCAGGTATGAAAATACAAAAAAAAAGAAAGGAATCACGCAAAAAATAGAAAGAGAGAGAAAGAAAGGAAGAGATAAGAAGAATGGAAAGAGCAAGAAAGATAAAAAAAATAAATAAAGAGAAAGGAAGAAATCAGTAAACATTGAGAAAGAAACAGAGAGAAAGGAAACCGAAAAAAAAAGAAAGAAAGAGAAGAGGAATGAAAGAGAAAACCGAAGAGAAACAAAGAAGGCTGCCCAACTCCGCACTTCCTCCAGAATTGGCACTACTAGGGCGAAGCAGCGTTTTTTTTTTTTCTTTTGTCTACCTGCTTTTCCACCGCTGTACTATTTTTCAGCTAGCGGCGTTCGCGGTGTCTTGGCAACTCTCTTGTCCTTGTTTGCACGCCCTGTCCTTTTAAGGACCCCAAAGCAGCCCCTGGAAACATAAATAAAGCGCGTTATTTTTTCTTGGCATTTATCGTTTTTTTTCGTTTTTTTTTTTTTGGCGCTCTTCGCGACGCCAGAACGGTGATTCACGTTACATGGTTAGGGCACATATTCTCGATTGGTCCATATACGTGAAATATCAGTTGTGAATTGTCTACTACCCTGCTTTGCCATGCATTCGCCCACCCGTTCTTCCTCACCTCGCGTGATTACCGTGCGCGATGAACTTATTTCGCACTGTTTTGTGAGTTTCCGATTACGCAAGGCGAAATAACAGAGTGCAGCCGACAAGCTCGAAATTGTGATGGGCTCAACGCTTAATGCTCCCATTGTACACGTGCTTTATGAAGAAATAAGTGTCGAGGAGATATGGAAGGGATCGAATGGAAGAGGAACCGGATTATTTGATTCTTCCAACGGATGAACTCTTCACACGGAAGACGATGCAGCTCTCCAAAAAACAGGTGAACCCGCTTCCACGGTTACTGTATATTTTTTTTATTGCGATAAAAATTATCGACACTCTGTGAAGGTTTTCATTGTCGCCATCTTGTTCCGTATAAAGCCCACATCGATAACTTTTCTACGCGCATCGTATGCTGTACCCGCTAGTAAAAGCTCGCGAGCGCTAGCGAGGAACACGGCTCAAGCATAGATGAAACAAGCTGCCCATCTCCATCGCACGTAGGGCGCATGCGATAACATCACACCACGTGCGAGGCCTGCCGTCGGTTGTTCCTCAACAAGAAAGGAAGCCTTGTCCATCTTTTATTGGACGAAGGAACATGAAGGGACGTCGGAGTAGGGTGGGGGGGGGGGGGGTGCTGCGTGGCTCGATATCCGCACCTGTGAACTTGGACCATAAGGGCGTGGTCGCGAGCGCTGGCGCGCGCCCAATTTCGGCAGGCATCAGCAAACGCGTCTCGTATACCCTTCTACGTGCTATCATCTCACCGCTTCGTGCTGTGACCACTGATACGACAAATTCCATGAGAACCACTTCTTTCCCGCGAGCGGCCGTATTCCCATACACCAGTGCGTTGCAGTTTCGCGAGATCGGATGGTTAGCTGCTAGCCTTAGTTCGTTATACCATTACATGTTGCTATCGCATTTACTGCTTCGCCCTTACGGGGAGACAGATTTTTTCCTCAAAATTCAAGGCACAAACTTCTATCCCCATACACTCTTGAATCATGATTCTACCCCCCCCCCCCCCCCCCGCGCCGCGCCGCCGCCGATCCGATGAACCCCGCGCCGTTGACGCGCCGCCGCCGGAGGTGGAAACACCGGCGCGCCGCCGCCGACGATTTGGGGTCCGGCGCACAGGTCTAGGTCCAGTTGGACTTGCTGGAGGCACTCGGTATCCGGCCGAAAGCGGCAATCAGGGCAGCACTCCATTCTACCCAGGACTGCTGTCTCACGCCTTCGTACCTGTGCCACGCAGCGGCACCGTCACGAAGGCGCTCTACGGCCACGGACCATTTCTGCAGCTCCGTCCAGGCCTCGCGGGCTGCTAGATCGTTGACGGTCGCCACCCAACTGTCGGCGTCGTTCTGGAACCCGTGAAATTCCGGTAGTTCGCAGACGGCCGGTGATGGTGGGGCGGCAGGTCAAAATGCGGAGATATTCAACGCGAAGCAGCCCAGCTTGCATGAGAGCTGCATGAGAGTGAGCCGCAGCTCCCTTCGTTGCTCGGGTGCGCTGGCCTCGAGGTCGTATGAGGCGGCTACCTCCAGCATGGCGTCGATAGCGCACAATTCGGGCACGACAGCAGGAAACAGCGCTGAGCTCGACGCTTTCAAGACGCTGACCGTGACGCGGAGGCACTCGATGATACAGGAAGGCGCGGCGGCGTTTTCAGGCGATCCGCACGCTGTCTTGTCGGCGTTGGGGCACGCCAAGGAAGCCTGAACGGCGTCCCTTGGATGCTCACCCGTTAGAAGAGTATCGGGCACGGGGTCCATGTAACGGGGAGCGTACGCGACGTTCCCGAACGGCAGGAGCCCGTGCGCCTTCTCAGACGAAGGTGGTAGCCAGGTTCCTCTCAGGTCGTACCCTGAAATCATCGGAGAGGCATTGACGCCGTCTGCGGATGATTGAACGGGTAGATGCAGCAGCGGTCGGGTCGTGGTGTCCGTGACGCTGTCGGGTGAGGCGCCCGCATAGCCAGGATTCGCGTCCGCGGAGTATGCAGTGTTAGCAGCACTCACGGCAGCGAGATCCACGGCCAAGGCAGCCTGGACGGCCTCCCTTGGTGGCTCATACGTTGCATGAGTCCAGGGCGAGAGGGTGTCGCAAGGAGAAGACTGCACGGCATTCCCGGGCAACAGAACACTGTGCGCTGTCCTGCCGACGCCGGGATATGGCCGCCTTTGGTCCACCGAGGAGGGCTGGACGCCGTCCTCGAATGGTGGCGTACGTGCTTCCGGCCGTAGCAGGGTCCTGGCGTCCATTGTCGAGGAAGCGTGGACGGCGTTCCGCAGACGTAGAGACCCGCAACGCCGACGACCCAGGAGCACGTCGAGGTGGCTTCAGCCGCAAGGTTCACTTGTCGAACTGCGCCATTGTGAAGAACGAGACAGAGAGACAACGCCCGTACGCTGGGCCAGCTTGTTCTTGTTCTAACCTCGTCTTCCTCCGCCTCCAGCTCGCTGCCCACGCGCCCGAATCCCAGTGTCGCTCTTCGTCATCAATATATATATATATATATATATATATATATATATATATATATATATATATATATATATATATATATATATATATATATATATATATATATATATATATATACTTCGAAGTAGAGGACGTGCAAAACGAAAACTTCGTTTATTTTTCCAACGTTTCCAGCCGGGGCCCGGCCTTCATCAGGGCTGATGAAGGCCGGGCCCCGGCTGAAATGTTGGAAAACTAAACGAAGTTTTCGTTTTGCACGTCCTCTACTTCGAAGTATTGCATTTGCTGGATCCAAGGACACCTTCTTCTTCATATATATATATATATATATATATATATATATATATATATATATACAGGGTGTCCCAGCTATCTTTAGCCAAGGGTTGAAAAATACAATATTTGAGGCAGGCGAGTGAAATCAGTTGAATATTGCTTACAGCTATCTTGCGCACTACAGGCAATTTTTTTCTTTTGTAATTAACGAATTTGTTAATTAGGATTAATTTACTAACTTGATAAATATTGACGTTACGCAAGAAACGGCCGTTGCAAAGTTCGAGGGCGTCTTCAGAAACCCCCCTTGCATCATTTGCGATAAAGAAAGTTTTACGCGTACCATTTTTTCCGTGCTGCAAAGAAAGCCCGCGAAATACAAAAAATACCACGTGACTAGCGCATTCGCGCGCCGCGACCGTGCTGCTCTCAGCCGTGGTTTGAGCGAACAAAATCAGCTGCGACCACGAACCGCCCGCTGCGTTGCAGCAGTAGGCCGATAAGTTTACGGTGGTTTCTTCGCCCGCGCTCGGCACAACTTGCACAGTCACGCGCGCCAACTGGCTGGCAACGGGCCAAGAAACCACCAAGAAACCACCATGCGAGGAAGTGGATATGAATCGGGCATGGTGTGCTTGTTTAACTCCCGATAATCGACGCAAAACCTGAGGCTCCCATTCTTCTTCCGGACAAGGACAACTGGTGCGGCCCAGGGACTAGAAGATGGTCTAATTACGCCAGCGGCCAGCATTTCCTGCACTTGGTCGGCAATTACGGCCCGTTCGCGTTCGGCATAACGTCGCAGTGGTATAGAGATGGGTGCATGACCATCTGTGGGTATGGGATGTTCAAGTAAGGTAGTACCCGGTAGCTGCGACGTGCTTTCCGCAAAAATTTGTCTGTGCCGTTCGAGTACTGAGGAAAGTGTTGTACTTCCGGCAGGCTCACCTCCAGTGACTGCAGTCGAACCCGAGACCGGTGGACGGAGAAAAACTCCGCCACTCTCGATGACGAGCTGTACGTCACCAGATAGGAGATAGTCAGCTTCCAGGATCAAGTCGGCAGGCAACTTCTCGAAGACGGGAACAGCTGCAAGGACTTTGCTCCCGGCCTCGGTGTGGATCTGCATGTCTAGTGCACCGACAGGCAAGGCGCTGCCGCCGAGGCCGCGAAGGGGTGGCTCGGTCCAAGGCTGGAGGGTGGCGGGGGGCGTGTCGTCGAAGCAACGCTGTGCGCTGTGCTCCAGTATCCACTAGAGCCATAAGCTCCCCGATGCCGTCGATGCTGACGCGAACTGTCGGGAGCGGCCGCGTTTGGTATTGGATGCCTTGATGCGGAGCTTGTGGGCAGCTCTCGTATCAATGTCCGCGGTGACTGCAACGACAGCAACCATGTCGCATGGTAGCGCGCTCCTGCGCAGGGAGAGCAAGGACGCCCCGTGTAGCAGTGTCCTGCAATTCTGCCGCCCTTCGGATGAAAGTCCGGATGTCATCCTGTGCTGTATGCATAGACAGTATGGCCGCGTGCGTCGAGTCATATACGCCATCGACGACGTACTGTCTGGCTGCCGGAGAGGGCCAGGAGAGGTCACAGGCTTGCAGGAGGCGTAATTTCTCGTAGATGCAGGCCGAAATGTCTTCTGTTGAGGCTCGCCGGCGCGACCGCATCTCCATAAATCGAGTGTCGTAAGCACCTGGAAGCGGTGCAAATATGGACGTCAGGGCGGCGCTCCATGTAGACCATGAGGCGTACTTGTGTCCCTCAAGACGATGCCATGCTTTTGCAGCTCCTCTGAGACGCTCTTCCGCGACGGATTTCTTGGTGGACTCTGGCCAAGAATATCTCAGCGCAACAGAGTTGATGCTGCCAATCCAGGTGGCAGGGTCGTCCTTATAACCATGAAACTCCGGAATTGCAGTCTCAGGAAGCAGCGTGAGTGCAGCACACCCTATGCCAGAAGTTGAGCATCTTGCCAAACTGCTGAGCTGTTGTGCCAGCGTGGCAATGTCGGCGTCGCAGTACTGCCGTGGAGCCGACCAAGTCTCTACCACGCATGAGAGCTTCGAGGACCACAACTTCGATGGTGCAGCTCAGGTGACCACGAGTCTGCCCTCCATTGGCGATGGAGCTCACGTGGGGCAACCCCTTGATGGCCCATCGGGGCCCTCGAGCGCTACAACAGAGACCTTCTCTGGCTGCTCCACAGAAGATGTCGGAAGCATGTGCTGCTCTCCACTGCTCGTCTCCCTCTCTGCGCATGTATCAGACGCCATTACAACGCTAAGGGAGGCTGAGACCACTCCTCATCAAGAACTGTTGGCAGAGCGGGCCCAAGAATCGTCATCGCAGGGACACGCGCAGATGTCAGCTCTCGCCATGCTTGGCGCGCCTCCAGTACAGGTACCCGAAGAACCCATTGCCTCCATTGTCATGCTCGCCGACCCCATGGAGCCGCTTCGGCAGCTTCGAGAGCCGTCTGCAGAGCTGTCAATGGCACACGATCACGTTCCACTGAGCGAGAAGGCTCTCCGAGACAAACGCAATAATGTTGCGCCGTCGCTAATTGAGCAGTCCGTTGACGTGCCATCTTTAGCGAAGACGCCCACGCTGAACCCCCCCCATTCAACGCACACGGTGTGCCACAAGGGGCGCCTCCAGAGCTGTTGGACGACAATGACGAAGGGGAGGGATCTCACTGTCCTGGCGGTGACAATAATCCGAACGCAACCGCCTTCGAGAAATACGCGGGAAAGACACACCGAGGAAACGTACCGATGCGGTTGGTGCCTCAGATGCTGTTCCCGCATCCTCATCTTGGTATGCCACGTGCCCCGTTTTCTCCGCGACCCAGCCAATGCCCGCCGCGAGGTCTATGGTTGACAGCTGACATGACGTCGCTGCGTGGCCGAGGTCGACCGCCGCCACACAGCCAATGTCGCCCCCCAGAATGTTTGGCAGCGAGGCAAGGAAAGTCACAGCGCAACGGAGACCTGCAGCGACCACCCCGATACAGCCAGTGCCGCCCACCGGATAGTTCGGAAGCTCGGCAAGACAAGTCGCGGCGTACACAAGACAGACAACCGCGGCACAGTCAAAGCCGCCCGCCAGAGACAATTTCGGCAGCTGGTCATACAACGTCGCAGTCATGGCCGAGTGTAAGGATGACAGCGCCACTGGGGCGCGGGCACGCGCTAATCTGCTGCGAGAAAGAGAACGAGGCAGATAATAGAACCACCAGCCAACGATCGGGCGTTGTGTCTATTTGTCTCATTACAATATATATATATGTATGTATATATGCATATATATATATATGTACTATTACATTTCACATTTACATTACAATTACTTCTAATAACGTCCCCTATACTTTCCTAGGCATCATTGTCTGTTAATTCTCATTAATGATGTGTTTAACAAAGCAAACGAGCCCTTCAGTTCACACTTCTTTATATATATATATATATATATATATATATATATATATGAACAATGAAGGGATAACACGAAGGCCGGACATATAAACAATGAAGGCATAACGACGAAGCCCGGTCGGAGTGTTGATCACTCCGACGAAGGCCGGTCCCGCGGCCGAAACGCCAGTCCTTCCGAGAACAATTTTTTTTCCTACGTGCTCGATATATTTTTTTTAACTATATATATATATATATATATATATATATATATATATATATATATATATATATATATATATATATATTCTACTATACTAGTCAGCTGCCCTCTCGTAATAAGATCACGTACTACGTGACGCCTACAGGCAAAAAAGAGTGTTCCACACTCGCCGTAATGGCAACAGGCGGCGCTGACTGACGCTCCCACGTTTAAGTACATATATATACCCTATAAAGTGGACGGGGGAGATGACCGCTACCGTAGCTCAGTGGTAGAGCATCGGACGCGTTATTCGAAGGTCGCAGGTTCGGATTCCTGCCGGTGGCAAGTTATCTTTTCGTCCACTTTCCTTTCTTAACATTTACATTACAATTACTTCTAATAGCTTCCCCCCTGTTAGTTCTCATTAATACTGTGTTTAACAAAGCAAACGAGCCCTTAAGTTTACAATTCCCTCCTTCATTCATAACGAGGGTCTCGTTCTGGCAGACTTGATGCCTTCAGGTTGTATGCGAGGGATTACTAGTCAGCTGCCCTCTCGTAATAAGATCACGTACTACGTGACGCCTACAGGCAAAAAAGAGTGTTCCACACTCGCCGTAATGGCAACAGGCGGCGCTGACTGACGCTCCCACGTTTAAGTACATATATATACCCTATAAAGTGGACGGGGAGATGACCGCCACCGTAGCTCAGTGGTAGAGCATCGGACGCGTTATTCGAAGGTCGCAGGTTCGGATCCCTGCCGGTGGCAAGTTATCTTTTCGTCCACTTTCCTTTCTTAACATTTACATTACAATTACTTCTAATAGCTTCCCCTATACTTTCCTTGGCATCTTTGTCTGTTAGTTCTCATTAATACTGTGTTTAACAAAGCAAACGAGCCCTTAAGTTTACAATTCCCTCCTTTATATATATATATATATATATATATATATATATATATATATATATATATATATATATATAGATAATGTGCTCTGCAAGGTAGGGTCACCCAAACTCTTGCCGTTCGCATGTGCTGCTTGATATCCGTCTGCCGTCATACAGTGAAGCTTTGATTCCCACCTACGCTACGGGGTCTTATACAACCAAGTAAAATACTGAGAATGATTCCACCACTAGGGAAGTGTATCTTTACACTGACACAAACGTTCTTTATTCAATTTCAATTTATCAAGCAGAAAACTCGTAGGGTGCAAGGATAGCCGACGTTCCCAGAAAGTGTAGAATTTCGCCCGTCCGAGATGAACGTGATATGGAAAAAAAAAAGAAAAAAAAAAAAACATCAAGACGCGGTGGAAGACGGCCCATGAACTCGGTTGTCATCCAGCGAATGACTTTAAATTGTTCTTGTGAGATGGCCTTTCGTAGCTCCTTTACTCGCGTCTCCGAACCAGTTTCTGGAGATTGTTCATGGGCATCTCAATTACGAGGCTAAGTACCGCAGCGACAGCGAAAGATAATGCTAGGCTTCCAAGGAAAAGATAGACCTGCAAAAAAAAAAAAGTTGACATGTATTTTGGAAATATACGCAGACATTCAGGCACACATGTTGTTCTGTAATGGTTGCAAGTAGGCACTCTAGCCACTCTCTTTGGCTTTCTGTAACATCCCTTTTCAACCTCATTGCTATAGCGTACTAGACATGGCAATGATATGCTATCTTGCTCTGTCTTTCAGTTTTTCTTGCAAAGCTTGCAGCAACTGTCTTGCAAAGCTGGCGAGGCTTGCTAAAACTCTCATCACCCACAGCTGATTACCACTAAAGAACGCTTAGCAAAGGTTCATACGAAGTCTTGCTGTTAGAACAGGAAGATAAAAAAAACTTCCCCATCTCCCGCTAAAGGGAACCATGTGTTGATGCGAAGCAGCGGGGAGATAATTAACTTGAGCGGGAGGAACGTCGCCGCTCTTATTTCACGGCAGTGGTCCGGGCGCTCATCGCGGCGCCGCACAGGAGAAAGAATGAGGCGCGCGCGCTCCGTCATTTTCATACCGCGGTGCCCCCCAGCGGAGTATGCAGCTGTCACACCACCTGTCATGCGCGACGCTCCGTAGAGGATTCCTAGAGGAAAGGACGGGGAGGACCGTAGGAGAGAAGAGAGAGGGGGAAGGGACGTGCATGCGCTGTGGGGGTGTGTGACGCGGGAGCCCCGCTCCCTAGAGTAGAGGATTCCTAGAGGAGAGAGGGGGAGAGGACGCGCATGCGCTGTGGGACGCCGCAGCCGCTCCGTGGAGTAGAGGATTCCTATAGGAGAGAGGGGGAGAGGACGCGCATGCGCTGTGGGACGCGGGCGCCGCTCCGTAGAGTAGATGATTCCTAGAGTAGATGAAGGGGGGTGAGCGTAGGGGAGGGGACGGGCATGCGCTGTGGGGGGTGTGGGACGCGGGGGCCACTCCGTAGAGTAGAGGATTCCTAGAGGAGAGAAAGGGGGAGGGGACGCGCATGCGCTGTGGTGGTGAGGGA